>CAUYUJ010020170.1:125000-142500 GCA_963575745.1 Prorocentrum cordatum
CGCAGCGTCAAAAATCTCACACATGGGTTGCTGAAATGGCCAGACCAGCCGGCGCCGCACGTTCACGACGGCGAGGCACAGGCCGCCGCACATCTCAGAGAGGGGGGGGGGGGGGGGGAATGACATGATTTTGGCTTGGACGGGGGCCCCGAGGGCGCAGGGCTGCGGCCGTGACCGAACGCCCACTTCGCAGGTGAGTGTGCGATTTCAAAAGATACCCCATGCGGTAGGCGATGCTACCCCCTGCGATTGTATGTAGGTGATGTGCTGTGCTACGCTACGCTACGCCATGCTGCGCCATGCTGAACGTGCAGTGCGAAGCCGCCGAATGCGACGCCATGCTAAGTATTCATAATGTGATATATGATTAGTTTCGCTGCGCTGTGTCGCCCGCGTGCTAGGCAGCGCAATGCGGCGGCGTTGCGAGCGCTGCAATGCAATGCAATATGAGTCGGCGTCGGCGGTTCTTTTATGATGTGCGCACGTGTCCTGTGAGTTATGACTGGTGCTGCCCCTGGGGCTCGAGAGCGCAGGTTCGCGTAGGTTTCCGAAAAGCTGAGCAATAGCGCTCGCGCAAACATGAACTTCCCCCGAACTTCCCCAAGAGACTCCAATGGCCTGCTAAGGATGCTGACTTCATAATGTATTTTAGCATGCCCATTGGCCTCGGCCTTGTCAGAGACTCGGGCAAGGTCGCCCCAAGATGAATCGCTGAAGTCCCAGATCATGTTGGAATATTCCTTGATTGTATCCTCGCCCCTCCGACCAGAGATGATGGCATTGTTGCGCGCGATCGCGCCCTCGGCAAGGTTGTGGAAGCTCGTCTGACAAACTGGGCCTGCGGAGCCATCCGCTGGGACCGTGATCAAGGCTGCAGTGACCTTCGTTGGCGCCGCCTCTGCTGCAAGCGCCGAGTTCAAATAGCCTTGAAGCGGCGAGGAGAGCACAATCGCATCTTCGATCGTCTTGCCATGTGGATCCCCTGCAAAAAACTGAACCGTTTTCCCGCCCTTCACGTTCTGCTTAGCTATGCCGACGATGACGCGGTTCATGTCGTTGTTCGGGTTCGCAACTGCCTGAGCCTACAACTGCTCAGCCGCAGCAACAGCATTCGTTTTGAAAAGAAAGCGAAGCGCTCGCAGAAGGACGTCGTGGATCCTGCGCCCACGCAGCGCCCAAGCAGCTGCGGCCTCGAAGCCTTTCCACCTGTGCAACAATGGGACGCCAAGCCGCCCGCAGACAGCTGCAATCAACAAGTCGCCGACCTTCTTCCTGGAATCAGCTAGGTTCTTGCACTCAAGCGGGCACAGGCGCTCTCCAAGGCAGTGGCGGGGCACCTTCGGCTGCCTGCTCCAGTCGCCGCTGTAGGCCGCCAACAGCAGATCCCCTTCGTCAGGCTGCAGGTCCATCAGCGCCCGACTCAAAACTAATACCTTGCGACTGTTGCGTTGCCAGTCTAGGACACATGGTGGCAACGCGTCGACCCTGTGGAAATCAAAGTGCGCTGATACTATGTTTTCTGACTTCGCCCTTGAACAAACGCTGGATCCGCGCAGACTCGAACAGATGAACCAATCTGGCAAATTTTCCTGGCAAGACGCTTGATTCATGTATCGGTTCCATTGCCAGCAAACAAGAATGCCCAACGCACGATAATGGCAACAACGAGGTAACATCATGCAAAGAACTCCCATACTTGTGTTCAACCTCAAGAGCACGCTGTTCCATGCCGATGATGCATCGATGCAGGCCTGCATTGTCTTTGCTCCACACGATTACTTTCCAACTGATGGAATCAAGAGCCCTCTGCAACACCCTCTCTGGATCCAAGCACCTGCCTGAGCCCGTGGAGCTGAGCGCAGACCACCGCCCAATACAGTTCCTGATGGTCGATGCGTTCGCTGATGGAAGTGGTTGGGCAGGGCAATGCACTTCTGCGCCGCATGTGAACACGTTCCCGCCACCTCTAACAACATCGACGATCAACGTCTCGCACTGGTTGAGCACTGCTTGGTGAACTCTCTTGCCGACCTGCTTGCGGCTGCGATGAAGTGACGGAGCCGCAGTGCTGAGCGAGTCTTCATTCCCAGGGACTTGAAGAGTGACCCACATCGCAGCATCATCCCACACGCTCATGGATATAAGACAACAGCGTCGACCGCCATCATGCGCATCACCGCGGGCTGAAGAGCAGAAGTTCGCAAGACCCACAGCTCGCTGAACCGCGTGGGAGGTAACACCTCGAAGCAGCCGGGCTTTAACACGAGAATCCTTGTCCCGAATCGTTTTGGCATGCATCACCTGGCCATCGACAATCGCGCACTCAGGAGTGGTTCTCACATTGGCGTCATGAGAGGTTGCCAGCACCATCGATGCCAAACGCTGTTCTCCTGGGTTGATGGCTGCATGCATAATGTGGCACTCTGCATCTAAAACCTCTATGCGTTTGGACCGTCTGTTAAGATCTCGTTTCTGTTGTTCCGCAGCGCTGCGCCTGAAGCCCCTGCCTCTGCCGCGCCCTCTGTCGCCGCGGGCGTCTCCTGGGACGCCGCGGCCGCCTCCTCCGCGGGCGCCTCTGGCGCCGCACGCGCCCCCTCGAGCCGCCAACGGCGGCGCTGGGGTTGCCGCAGCCGCCCCCTCGGGCGGCGCCTCGGGCGCATCAGCGTCACCCGCGTACAAAAAAAAACAAACATTGCTAAAGCCAAAACGGCTACGGAACCGACGCGAGAACGAAGAGGTTCACACGTGGTCATGCGCTGGGTCTGAACAGTTGGGCCTGGGAGCCTTTGGGGACGCACAACGGACTGATGACGTCCAGAACGACTGTGTAGATGCCCCACCGTTTCTGGATGGGCCGTCTTGGCCACCCCAAATATTACTCGATAGGGTGTGATACCCTGGATCCACAGAGGGCCTTGCTGGAACAACTCGACAAATTTATCCTCTCCCACCTCCGCCTCCTCCTTCGTTCATTCGTCGTTTCACCCGTTGTGACTCCCACCCAATCCTACCTTAGCGTCAGACCCCCGATGCTTGTGTCTTTTCTTAAAACCTTCTTAAGACAAGCAGAATTGGATGCAGTTCGCATTGCCATCGCCAATTTTTCCCCACATCCAAAGTGGGGTTCTTGTTTTCTCCGCACGCCCCGCGCAGGAACACTCACCCCACCCCCTCTCCTCTTCTGCCTTCGCACACTCACTCACTCACTCATCATCATCACCACTCACTCACACTCACACTCACTCACACTCTTTCAGCATCAACATCAGCATCATCATTCGCGCTCTCTCACACGCTCAGTCACTCACATACTCATCATCATCATCATCATCACCATCATCATCATCACTCGCACTCTGTCACACGCTCACTCATTCACATACTCACCTGGAGGAAGTATCAGGCGGGAGCCCCGCCTGTGAGTGAATTGTGAAGAACTCTCAGGCGGGAGCCCCCTCCCTATGGGGCCCGCGCTTCATGTTCGAATCCGAGCGGGTCATCCGCAACGTGCAACTGTCGTCACTTTTGGGCTCTTGAGACCTGAATATGGAGGAAGTCTCGAGCGGGAGTCCGAGGCGGGAGCCTCGTCTGTGAGTGAATTGTGAGGAAGTCTCAGGCGGGAGCCCCCTCCCTATGGGGCCCGCACTTCATGTTCGAATCCGAGCGGGTCATCCGCAACGTGTAACTGTCGTCACTTTTGGGCTCTTGAGGCCTGAATATGGAGGAAGTCTCGAGCGGGAGCCTCGTCTGTGAGTGAATTGTGAGGAAGTCTCAGGCGGGAGCCCCCTCCCTATGGGGCCCGCACTTCATGTTCGAATCCGAGCGGGTCATCCGCAACGTGCAACTGTCGTCACTTTTGGGCTCTTGAGACCTGAATATGGAGGAAGTCTCGAGCGGGAGCCTCGTCTGTGAGTGAATTGTGAGGAAGTCTCAGGCGGGAGCCCCCTCCCTATGGGGCCCGCACTTCATGTTCGAATCCGAGCGGGTCATCCGCAACGTGTAACTGTCGTCACTTTTGGGCTCTTGAGGCCTGAATATGGAGGAAGTATCAGGCGGGAGCCTCGTCTGTGAGTGAATTGTGAGGAAGTCTCAGCGGGACCCCCTCCATATGGGGCCCGCACTTCATGTTCGAATCCGAGCGGGTCATCCGCAACGTGCAACTGTCGTCACTTGTGGGCTCTTGAGACCTGAATATGGAGGAAGTCTCGAGCGGGAGCCTCGTCTGTGAGTAAATTGCGAGGATGTCTCCGGCGGGAGCCCCCTCCCTATGGGGCCCGCACTTCATGTTCGAATCCGAGCGGGTCATCCGCAACGTGTAACTGTCGTCACTTTTGGGCTCTTGAGGCCTGAATATGAAGGAAATATCAGGCGGGAGCCTTGTCTGTGAGCGAATTGTGAGGAAGTCTCAGGCGGGAGCACCCTCCCTCTGGGCCCGCACTTCATGTTCGAATCCGAGCGGGTCATCCGCAACGTGCAACTGTCGTCACTTTTGGGCTCTTGAGACCTGAATATGGAGGAAGTCTCGAGCGGGAGCCTCGTCTGTGAGTGAATTGTGAGGAAGTCTCAAGCGGGAACCCCCTCCCTATGGGGCCCGCACTTCACGTTCGAATCCGAGCGGGTCATCCGCAACGTGCAACTGTCGTCACTTTTGGGCTCTTGAGACCTGAATATGGAGGAAGTCTCGAGCGGGAACCTACGGCCCAGCCCGAAGGTTTGCCCCGACGGTTTCGCGATCTAGCCGTCGGTAGACGCGCGCGCGCTGGCCGAGGCGGCGACGGCGCTGAGGAAAATGGATTTGCTTGCCCCGACGAGGGGGAAGGGGAGGTACACATGGAGAAAAGGCAGGGGGATGAGGAAGGAAGGGGCATGGGGGAGGCCGACGACGAGGAGGAGTTGGCGTGAGAGGAGGAGGAGGAGGAGGAGGAGGAGGAGGAGGAGGAGGAGGAAGAGGAGGAGGAGGAGAAAGAGGAGGAGGAAGAGAAATAAAAGGGGGAAGAGAGGGCAGTGCAGGGGGCGAGAGGAGAGGGTGTCCGCCAGGGGGAGGAGGAAAGGGCAAAGGGTAAGCTAAACATATTCTCATGTGGGGTCCTACCGTCGGAGTATTTTTTTGAAATCCGCACCTACGTTTACACCTATGTTTCCCCCGTTCTGCGCCCCCCCCCCCGCCCTATTTCAGGCTATCTAACAACTTGCCCATACAACGCATGTGGGCGGAGGGAGGGGGAAGGGCTCCATCGAAGGAGGCTGCTTCTTAGAAGGCTGATCGAGGCCCGCTCCTTTTGAGAAGCAGGGGTGCTTCTAATAGGGGAACAAAAAGTTGCATAAACAGAAAGATTCGGAGGTCCGCGCGGATTTCTCGGATCGGCGCTGGGCCCCCCTGGCGGCGCCTCCGGCGCCGCCCCTGGCGCGCTCCGCGCGCCAGGGAGGGGGCCCCAGCGCCGATCCGAGAAATCCGCGCGGACCTCCGAGTTCTGATGTTCATGCCACTTTCGGTTCCCCTATTCTGAGAGGCCCTCCCCCCTCCCGCCACCCGCCTCTGCGCGTGGCTGAACGATCCCGCGCTCTGGCTGAGACCCCCGTTTGCATCGGACCTCCGTCTCGAGGCTCCCGGCCCTCGCTCGGGCCTCGGGCCTCCGGGCGAGGGCTCGGGCCAGGGCTCGCGGCCCAGGGACCTCTGACTAAAGGGGCCCTGGGACACACCAAGAAATACGCACAAATGACAGGATTCCCCATGTTTCCCTGTATTTTCTGGGTTTTTGTCTCCCCCCCCACTTCCCATATGTTCCCATCTTTTCCTGGGAGATCGACGAATCATTGTGTCTGTGTGCTTTTTTCCCCTCCTGAATCTGACCCCGGGGCAGTGCTGGGAGAACCGTGCGCCAGAGCGGCGGCCTCTCCAGGGGAAGGGCCGAGCGGGGGCGCGCGAGGCCGCGACTGAGACCGCGCACCGCGGGGCGCGACGCGCGAAACGACCGACGCCGACGCCGACGCCGACGCCGCCGCCGCCGCCGCCGACGACGACGACGACGACGACGACGACGGCGACGACACCGACGACACCGACGACACCGACGCCGACGCCGCCGCCGCCGCCGCCGACGACGACGACGACGGCGACGACGCCGACGCCGACGCCGACGCCGACACCGACGATGACGAAGCCGACGATGACGACGACGCCGCCGCCGCTGCCGACGACGACGACGCCGACGACGACGCCGACGCCGACGCCGACGCCGACGCCGACGACGACGACGGCGGCGGCGGCGGCGGCGGCGGCGAGGCCGGCACAGCGCGACCTCGGGCAGCCAGCAGTGCCTGCCAATGCGCCTCGGCGGAACTCAGTCTCCTCTTGGGCAGCGGCCGCGGAGGTCCACGGGTGCCCAGGGCTGGAAGCTCAGAGGTAGGCGGCAGCACTACACAACACAAGGGGATTGCCTTACCAGCCTCGAACTTGTCCCTATCCCTAAGATTGACACGCCAAAAGGCGATGACAATCTTACGGATTCGCCCTCAGAAAATCAGGGAGTCCCTAAGATTGGCATCGTGATGAGGAGGTGCCCAGCATAGGGATAGGGATATGTTCCAGGCTGGGGGTTGCCTGGAGATCCTGGATGTTAGTGTGCATGATCACATTCCAGCCTCCTGGGTAGACCAAATACTTCATCACCGAGATCAGCATCATCTCCCCTCGGCGAACGCGCACCCAAGGTATTGGTGTGAGTGCCGACCTCCAGGCCTCCGACGAGAGCTCAACCCTCCAAAGTATTGAACCAATCAAGAAGACTGGTTTCTCTTGGTGCTCGGCCACCAGGGACCCTCGCCAAGCCCGCGGCCGCCAAAAAACGGCTCGGGGCCTGGAGACGCCTGGGAGGTCTTCGTAAGAAGGATTAACAACTATGAAACCCGATTCAAACGCCAATGAAACAAAACAGGCCAAATGTAACGGGATGGAGGAGCCGGATCACTCGGCCAGAGTGCGCCGGATTTCGGCCGCGAATCTGGTGGCGCGATGCAAATTCCAACCTCCCAGGAATTGCATCATGAATGTGGGGTCCGTAATCCCACACACGTGTCGACTTCGCTTCCGTCTTGCCACGTGATCCAATACTGCTCACTTTAGTCCAGATGGGGGCCGCAAGCGAAGGATCCAAATCCAATCATCGCAAACCCAGCCAGCATTCATGATTTCCCCCCGACACTCTGAATATGCCGCCAAGGCTATAGGATGAACCACTGGAGCGTAGCATGCTCAGACTTCGATGTGAGCCAATCGTGGCGAAGAGGGCCAACAGGCAGCTCAGATCTGACTGGGCCCTGGAAGCGGCAAAACCTTATTTTCATTATATATATATATATATATGTGTATATGTATATGTATGTATGTATGTATGTCTGTATGTATGTATGTATGTATATATATATATATATATATATATATATATACATATATAAACGTGTCCGACGCTCTGGTGTTGAATATCAGCCACCGCGCTTGCAGCGGTGTGTGTGTATGTGTGTCGGGTCTTTGCTCTGTTCGTCACATTCGCTAGTTTTGTGCAGCTGAGGTTATGGCCCTCCGACGCATCCAGCCTAACAAGCGAACGTGCGTTCATGTCGTTGACTACGTCCCTGCCTTTGTTGCCCTCTCAACCGAAGGTCGCCCCGAATGCAGATTTCCAGGAAGAAAGGTCCGTGGACCCTCTCCCCTCCTCAGGCGCCCGCTACTTCCATGTCGACTCGAAAAAAGGTCTACAAGAAGGCCAAGATGACCCCATATGGACTCCAAGACAACCACCATTGCCTCCAAGTCGGACAAGATGGCCTTCGACAGCGTCCACGACGGCCCAACATAGCTTCAAAGGCGGCCACAATGGCTCCAGCACAGTCTTGGGAGGCCACCAAGAAGGCCCAGCAGGGCCCCCAAATAACCTTCCATGACGCATCCGATCGGCTAACATTGTCTTAACTCATTTGTTTTTTTTTTAAAAAAAAATCTTGGTATGTACACATGTATGCATACATATGTATATATGTATATTATATATATACATATATATATACATATATATATATATATATATATATATATATATATACATATATATACTAGACACACATCCCTTTTCCCTTAAACCAGGCTGGCATGCTCCACTGGGGCCAAACGTATAAACCTGAGGCACAAGTAGCTTCTTCCAAAACAATGATGGTCGACACTGCGATGCCCCAGCTGTGCCCACATTCCAAACACAAGCATGAAACTTCTAGATCCCCAGTCCCCACCACTACCGTCCCCACCACTGTCCCACTGCCCCCGCCACTGTCCCGCTGTCCCCTCACCACTGTCCCCACCACCACCGTCCCCACCGCTGTCCGCACCCCCCCGCGGTTTTCGAGAGGGGGGGCGGGGGGGGGGGGGGGGGGAGCGGTTTTCGAGGAAGGGGGGGCTCGAACCGGTAGTGACACCCCCCCCCCCCCCCCCCATTTTCATGATGGACTGGGAGGGGTTCGAACCGGTAGTGACGCCCCCCGGTTTTCCGGAGGGGGGGGGGTTCGAACCGGTAGTGGCCCCCTCCTGGTTTTCCGCCAGCAGCGGAAGAACACGCTCTTGCCTAGATTTCAATGCGGGGTCCTCCGAAATCCCAACCGTCTCCCCAGGCCGGTTTTTCATCCCCAATTGTTGTCTCAAGCCGGCGTGGGCGAAGCCGTCAGCATCACGCGATAGAGAAACGGAGAGCTTGTTTGTTTGCGAACTCCCCGATGGCGCACCCCAGCTCACCGAGGTCGAAAGTCCAGTGTTGGCGAGCCTGCAGGGCTGCCAGCACAGCCCCGCGGCCCGAGTGGGCCTTCACCTTGACAACTTCGAGCGCGCCAGGTTCTCGGTACTCGTCTCGAACGAGCAACCAGATGCGTCGCCGCAGATCGGCATGCGGGCGCCTGGCTTTAGTGCGCCAGGCCTCCCCTCTCTGGAAGCCTCGATGCACGGTATTGTTGTCAACAGCAACCTGAAGCGGGGCCCTCCCGTGCTGCAGGACCTTTATAGGGCCCACCATTAGTTCAGCTCTCAGGACCGAGCCCAACAGGCGAGGCCCCCCCCAGGGTGCCACGACCCACCCTGACGACGCGACCGTCCCCGTCGAGAAACGCAAATCCCCATCCGAACGACTTGCACCCTGGGGGGCCTATCCCCGAACCATCCGAGCACGCTCACCCCGAGGTGAGGGGATCGTCACCGAATTCAGGGTCCAGCCCCTCGTGATATTCCTGAACAAAAGAAAAAGGGTCGTCAACAGGGTGGGCAGTGAGGCCTCGCGAACACAGGAGGGGGGAGGGCGTTGAGTCCGCCGCTCTCCGGGCAATCTCCGGCACTTCCTCGGCCGCAACGCTGCGGGCCCCATTCAGACATGGGCGCTTGCAGAAGCGGTGGTGCTGCATGCCTTCGGGCGCTTGACAGAGTTGGCACTCGCGAGAGTCGCTATGCCCCGCCTTCCAGACCTTGTCCTGAGTCCATATAGATTTACACAGAGGCCAAAATGGCCCGCTGGCGCCCAGGGTAGTTTCGTCGCTGCCGAAGCGCAGCACGGATAGGCTCCAGGAAAGGCCGCCCGAACCTGAGGTCCCTGGCTGACGCCCACGCGGCGAGCTCAACGGCTTCGATCCTTGCCATCACAAGCCCCTTCGAGGCCGTGGGGGCTGTGCGACGGAGGTCTAGGCGGTACCCCGTGTGGGCGAAGAGAGACTGATAGGCTGGCCAGTGCCATCCGAGCCTGCCGAGCGCGGCATGCACGGCCGACGCTGGCCCGCAAACCTGCCTCCAGCGGTTCGCGAGCGGTCGGGCAGCGAATTTAGTGCTTGCTTGTCTCCATCCCGGCTCGAGCTCACGCAGTGAAACGTCGCTGAAAACTGCAATGGCCCACTGGGCCAATGGCTCGACGCGCGCTTCGATCACCGGGTCACCGTGGCGGAGCCGCAGTCGCAAAGCACGGTCTTAACCGATAGCAGCACCTCCAAGACTACTCGCCACGAATTGCCTCGCCCTGTTGAGCTTGCTGCGGTCCATGCCTAAGCAAAAGGAGCCGTACGTGGGGGAATGTATCAGGCCACAGCGCACGACCTTACCCACGAGCGCCCCCTGCCGAGAGAACGCCGCTATCTTGCGCTCCGCTTGAGAGCAACCTGCTCCCAGCCCCAGATGCGCCCTCGAACTCTCGCAGTCTTGCCGCCAGCGCTGTCTACGCCAAGCTGATCACTATAGCGATTTAAACTCGAGGCCCAAGCGGCCTGCCCAGTGCTTGCACGCCTGGCGCGCGCGGCGAGAATCTCAAAATGAACCCATTGCCTGCCGCGCCGCCATCGCGGCGGCGAGAGACGGGGAGGCCGTCGCCCTCGATCTGCTCGGTGTAGTAGGCGACCGCATCTCCCAATTCTTCCGAAATAGTGATGGGGCCCGCTCTGCGCTGGAAGCTGACGTCATCGACGTACAGGGTGATGTACATGTGCGGCCAACGTGCCATGATGTGATCCAGAACTCTAATGACCACCATTTTCAGCGCTCGAGTACCTGCGGTGCTGCCTGCTACAACAGCGGAATGCATGGTGCCACTCTGAGAGCTAGCGGCTCCCCTGAAAGCCACTCCTGACACGTGAAAAGGAAAATCTCCATCTTCAGTAGCTGTCGTGGGAACCCGACCTCATCAGCAATCTCCCAGAGCTTGTACATAGAGGTGCGCTCAGTGTGCTCGAAGGCCTTTTCCCAATCAAGAACCCCAGTGGCTGTGGCAATGCCAATAGACCTGTTGCCCCCTCATCGACGCGCATCTGGTGCCAAATAGCTTCTCCTGCCCCGCCTCCAGGCCCAGCCGCGTCGCAAGGCCTCCGAATCATGTTCTCCCAAGCACAGAAGAGCGGAAACTAAGCCCTCTCAGCCGCGCGCATGGGGGCGGGCAGGAGCCCGAGGGGTCTGGTTCCTCCTTTCGGTTTCTGCAACAAGAAATACATGAGATACCGCATCTGTGGCGGCCAGTGGGCCCTGCGCGAGACGCAGCGCATGAAGTCGATCAGAAACTGCGCAGCGCCGTCCGAGAACCAACTTCACCATCGGGGATGCCAGCAGCCGATTCCGACGCCAGCATGCGGCTCGAATGCCCGACACATAGCTCGGAACCGCTCGGGCATAATATTAGCGATGCCCTCCAGCAAGCTGTGGTCGCACTGGATGTCCTCCCACTGCCGATGCGGGGTGCCCATGCTGAGGGGTCCGTGACTGGCCCACACATCGAACCAAGCTTTGGCCTCAACGTCTGCGGCCATATGTGGGTCTTCCAATTGAAATGAGGTGAAGCCGATCTTCTGAACACGGATTGGTGGCGTCGCCCATGCGGTAAGTCGGCGCATGTAGCCTGCACCTCCTCGAGATGCTTCCTTGAGTCTTGCTCTCCAAGCTTTGGAGCGCTCCGCAGCTTGTGCCCTTTCAATGGCCTGGGTTTCTCCCTGGGCCTCTCGCTGCAGCTCCATGACAGGGTGGATGTCCTGTGCCGGGGTATCGGCAGTGTACGCTCCATTCAGCATGATCAACAAACGTCGAAGTAACTCTGAAGACCGCTCGCCCAGCGGCGCGAACCATCGCTCAGATCCTCCCAGGATGCGCCGCTGCAGGTCACGCCATCTGGCCATAAAGGGTGTCCAGGACCTCGCAGCCAGCGCGGCCTGGGAAGTGGGCGCTATGTCGCTGGCGCGGAATGCGATCCAGTGCCAGCGTCGAGACTGAGGTGCACCTCGTGGCCGTGCGTGGGGCTGCGGTCCTGCCGGCGGGGGGCGAATCCATCGAAGGTAGCCTCCTCTTCCACAATACGCACTAGAGTCATCCAACTGGCAGATACCCATAAATTCACGCTCCGCCAGTCGCGAGAAGGGAGAGCAAAGGGTAAGACAGGTAAAAGATAGACGAGCAGGGGGCTGTTCTGGGCTGTGACGCGCGTTCTTAGATACGGGTCTCCACTCTTTGCCGACTTGGCCCCGCTCTTGCTCGCGCTTCTCTCGCGCATGCAGTCGCCCAGAACACCAGTGCGTGTGCGGCGGGGGCAACCCGCAGATATGACATACAAATCTCGCGGCACCTATCACGCGCAGCTAACGCAGCCAACTGTTCTCAGCAACGCTATCACTTCAGGAGCAAGTGCATCTCGAAGCTGGAGGAAACCAGGTAGCCAAACCAACGATATATTCGTGACACTGGCACTCGTTGCAGTGGCACCGGAATAGACCATCATACGAAATAAAACCGCCAAAATCTGTCTTCTCACACTCTTCAGCGCATCCCCGACCTGGGCACACATCGCGCTTGGCGAGCAGCGAGTTCGAGGCGTTGTCAATCGCCTCCTGAGCAGCCATCGCCCATCGCACTGTCGGGCTCAGCTGGCCGTTCAGCTGCAAGAACGCGGCGTCTTCGCACCCGTTTGCGGCTTCACACGCGTCCGTCGGGGCCTCACCAGAAGCCGCTCCTGGGTAGAGCAGCAGAGCCAGCGCGACGAGCCTTAGGAGCGCCATCGAACACAATAATCAAGGATGCGCAGTGCGGGGCGAGGGGCGCCAGCCAGGATAGTCGAAGTCCGAAGCCAAACGACTTGAGGCAGCGTTATTGTTGACGGCAGCGTTGTTGTTGACGGCAGCGGGGCCCCGCGAGGGCCCCCAAAGGCCGAGAACTGCCCGTCGCGACTTTGTTCACGGCGCGGGCATCTCCAGGGCTGTACACACCATGTAACGAGCGTCTCGTTGTTGCGCCGAGCAGCGTCGGACCCCCATGCTAGGATTTCCCAACGCCGACAGCAACTACGCTGAGCACCACTGGCCCCAGGCACACAAACGAGCATGTGGCATCAATGTCCATTTGCACGCCTCTCGCCGGCGAACTTTCGAACTTGTCAGTGTGGGAGGCTCTGAAGTTGGCACCGACAATCATATATCGGCGCTTGCATCCACCGAGGAACGAGGATCCCGATCTACGGGTGACGGTGGCAAGATTTGGGATCCTTCGGCGGCCGATCGGTTACGACCAACACCGACATCAAAGATCGTCTCTCGCAGCTGGTGACGCCCCCGTGTGCAAATGCTCGTGCCAACTTCCCGGCCTTCAAAAGCAAGGATTTGGGCCTCTTCGGGCTCTCTCTGGACGTCTCTCGGAGCTCTCTTGGGCCCTCTTGGAGGCCTCTTGGGCTGTGTGTTTGCCGTCTCGAGCTCCTCTTGGGCCACGTTGCAATCATCTCGGCCGTCCTGGAACGCCCTGGGGCCTCCCGCTCCCGCTCTGGGGCACATCTTGTGCCTCTCCTGGGACTCTCTTGCGCGGTCTTGGGCTGCTCTTGGGCAGTCTTCAGGCTCTCCGGGGCCGTCTTGGTGTTCTTTTGGGGCATCTTCGGCGGTCTTGGGGCGATCTTCGGGGCGTCTTCGGCCATCCTGGAGCGTTGGAAGCTCGAGAACGCGAGAAAGCGAAAAGCATTGAACAAAAACAACTGGAAATCCAGGATATAGGCTTCGTCGGGCTCTATCAGAACGCCTCTCGGAGCTCTCTTGGGCCCTCTTGGAGGGGTCTTGGGCTGTGTATTGGCCGTGTTGGGCCCATCTGGAGCCACGTTTGGGCCATCTGGGCCGTCTTGGAGCGCCTAGGGGCCTCCCGCTCCCGCTCTGTGGCACAGGTTGAGCCTGTCCTGTGGCTCTCTTGCGCTGTCTGAGGCCCCTCTTCGGCGGTCTTGGGGCGGCCTTAGGGGCGTCGTCGGCCGTCGTGGAGCGTCGGAAGCTCGAACGCGCGAGACACCGAAAAATAATATAAAAAAACAAGGAAATCAAAGATTTTGGCCTCTTCGGGCTCTCTTGGGACGCGTCTCGGAACTCTTTTGAAGCCTTGGAGGCCTCTTGGGCTGCATTTTCGATCTGGAGCCCATCTCGGGCCAGGTTGGGGCTATCTGGGCTGTCTTGCAGGGGCTGGTCGAAGTCCCCTGGGGGCTTCTTGGAGCGTCTTGGAGCTCTCTGGGGCAGTCTGGGGGCTCCACGGCCCCTCCGGGGTGCTTTGGGAACGTTCTCGGATACCCCGAACCCCCTGCGCGCTCCAGGTCCCAGCGCTGGGCGCCCGGGCCTCTTGCGCTTGTTGTACACCTATATATATATATAGAGAGAGAGAGAGAGAGAGAGAGAGAGAGAGAGAGAGATGTACTAGAAGCACCGGCGAGCTTCGCGCGCGTAGGTTCTAGGAAGCCCCAGCGCTTGACAAACTCACAGCTGCACGCATGAGCGTACCCGCATATGGCTGGAGCATGAGTTGAAAAAGTAGCAGGAACGCGTCCCGAGCAGAGGCGCATGATTGAGAATGGTATACGCATGCAACAAAAAACATGCGAAGGCATGTAAAACAGTAGTACGCGTTGGACTTGGAGGCCCTCTGGGTGGTCCTCTGTGGGCCCAGTCAGGCCCTCTTCTGGGTATGTTGTGCACCTGGGGAGCTCTCTTTGGGCGGGCCCCCGCCGAGTTATGCTGAAATGGCCAGTTTGGGGCCTCGATGGTCTCTTCTAGAGACGACTTCAACAACCAACTCACTCTTGACCTCAACCCTTGCTGACCACCATTGACATCATCCCCCCGCCTTTATCATCACCGTTCTTCATCACCAGCAGCATCACCACCATCATCATCATCATCATCATCATCATCATCATCATCATCATCATCAACATCACCATAATCACCATCAACATAATCATCATCAGACTGATGAGGATAAGCCGCATCGTCATCATCAGCATCATCACTCCACCATCGGCATCACCAGCATCCTCACAATCATCATCACAACATCATCATCATCGCCGCCCATCATCATCATCATCATCCGCAGCATTACCATCACAACCACCATTAGTAACACCATCGGCGCAATCGTAATCATCATAATCAGCATCACCATCAAGATGATCATCGTCGTCATCACCATCATCATCAGCACAATCAACATCATCATCGTCGTCGTCATTATCATAATCAGCAGCGTCGCAATCGCCATCATGCTCATTACCACCATCACCATCATCATCATCATCATCATCATCATCATCATCATCATCAGCATCATCATCATCATCATCATCATCATCATCATCATCATCATCATCATCATCATCATCATCATCATCATCATCATCATCATCATCATCATCATCATCATCATCATCATCATCATCATCATCATCATCATCATCATCATCATCATCATCATCATCATTCATCATCATCACCATCACCAGCATTATCCCAACCATGGGCATCGTCATCATTATCGGCGACGTCATCGTCTTCATAGTCAGCATCAACATCATCACCAACGTCGCCATCGCGACTCGTTTTGAAGGGACCGCTTTGGGGGAATACAATAATGCGAACAAGAACATTCGAGGGGTCTGGGACGGGAGGGCGCCTTGCAACATCACTGAAGCGCCCTGCGCTTACCCTGACACACTCTCCGCCCAGTCCTCCTCCTTCTCCCCATCCTCCTCCTCCTCCGCATCCGCCTCCTCCGCCCCCTCCTCCTCCATACTCCCCCTCCTCCTCCTCCTCCTCCTCCTCCTCCTCCTCCTCCATACTCGTACTCCTCCTCCTCGTCCTGCTCCTCCTCCTCCTCCTCCATACTCGTACTCCTCCTCCTCCTCCTCCTCCTCCTCCTCCTCCTCCTCGTCCTGCTCCTCCTCGTCATCTTTGTCGTCATCCTTGTTGCCCCTCACCTCCAGGTGTCCCTCTCCCTCTCCCCCCCCCCTTCTCTCCCGCCGCTGCCCTTACCACGCGCGTGCTCCCCCGCGCGCGCAGGGTCTAGGAAGCCCCAAGCCCTTGACAAGCTCACAGCTGCACGCATGAACGTACCCGCACATTGACGATCGAACAACACGCACCCATGCCCATAGGGGGGACGGAGGAGGCTATGGGTGCGTGTTGTCGGATGGGGCTCCCGGCTCGAACAGGAGCTTCCCCCTGGGTCCGACAACTCGCACCCATACCCATAGCCAGTTCCCCTCCGTTCGCCCCTCCTATGGGTATGGGTGTGAGATGTTCGCTCGTCGCATATGGCTGGAACATGAGTTGAACAAGTAGCAGGGACGCGGCCCGAGCAGAGGAGCATGATTGTCACTGCATGCAGCTGTCGACACAAATGCGAAGCCATGCGAAACATTTGTACGCTTTGGACTTGGAGGCCCTCTGGGCGGGCGTCCGTGGGACCCTCAGGCCCTCACCTGGGAACGTTGGGCGGGTAGGGAGCTATCGTTGTGTGTGGTGGGGGGGGGTATCAGAAACTATATACACATCAACACCGCTCGGACACGACAATCCTTTCTGGAGACAACCTCGACATCCGACTCACTCCTATCCACAACCCGCACTGACGATCATAGACACCAACCCCCCACCATCATCAACATCACCATCATCATCATCCTCATCCTCATCCGCATCCGCATCCGCATCCTCATAATCATCCTCTTCGGCCTTCATCATCTGCATCATCATCATCATCATCAGCAGCAGCAGCATCATCATCATACTCATTATCATCACCATCACCATCACCATCATTAGCATTGGCATCACCACCACCATCATCACCATCATCAGCATCCGCAGCCTCATGCTCATCAGTTTCCTCATTCACATCATCATTATCACCATCATCATCATCATCATCATCATCATCATCATCATCATCATCATCATCATCATAATCAGCAGCATCACCACCATGAACATCACCGCCAGCATCACCATCACTATCACCATCGCTAGCACTATCATCAGCATCGTCATATACATCATCATCAAATTCAGCATCGCCATCATCACTACCATCGTCATCACCCCATCACCAGCACCATCACCATCATCATCGTCACGTTCGTCATCACCATCATCATCATCATCATCATCAACAACAGATGCATCAGCACCACCACCACCGCCAACAGCATCAGCATCACCATTAACATCATCATCATGGTCATCCTCATTATCATCATCCTCATCGTCTTCATCATCAGCGTCAAAGTCATCGTCAGCATCCTCGTCGTTATCATAATCACCATGATCAATATAACCATGACCATCATTCAAAGTACTGCCGCTATTAGTAATTACTAGTATTGAGATGATGCACATCATCGTTGCCTTCGTCGTTCGCATCACCATAATCATCATCATCAGCATCATCATCATCATCACTATTATCATCAACATCATCATCACCATCACTAGTAGCATCACGACCACCAGCATCAACATCATTATCATCATCATCATCATCATCATCATCATCATCCTCATCATCCTCACCACCACCATCACCATCAATCATAATCATCGTTGGCGTCGCTCGCTTTTGAAGGGGCCGCGCGGGGGGGCGCACATGAATGATTCTTCGAAAACGTGAGGGGTCCTGGGACGAGAGGGAGTCTTGCAGCATCGCTGAAGCGTCCTG
>CAUYUJ010020170.1:152500-219488 GCA_963575745.1 Prorocentrum cordatum
CGGAAGCAGGAGTGGCACTTTCTCGACACCACAACGGCGGTGCGCAAAAGTGGTTCCCTCCAGCGCGGCCTTATTCCGTGACACGCTCGCAAATCGTGGCAGAAGGCACTTTCTCTACACCACAGGGGGTGCGCAGTAGGGTGGTCCTCAGCCGCGGCCTCGATCCGTGGACACGCTCGCAGATCGCTGGCAGGGAGTAGTTGGGCCTCTTTCTCGACACCACAGGGGGTGCGCAAAGGGTGGTCCCTCAGCGCGGCCTCTATCAGTGACACGCTCGCAGAGCGTGGCAGGAGTGGCACTTTCTCGACACCACAGGGGGTGCGCAAAGGGTGGTCCCTCAGCGCGGCCTCTATCCGTGACACGCTCGCAGAGCGTGGCAGGCGAGGCACTTTCTCGACACCGCTGGGGGGCGCAGCGGGTGGTCCCTCAGCGCGGCCTCTATCCGTGACACGCTCGCAGAGCGTGGCAGGCGCGGCACTGTCTCGACACCACTGGGGGGGTGCAAGGGGTGGACCCTCAGCGCGGCCTCTATCCGTGACACGCGAGCGCTCGCAGAGCGTGGCGGCACAGCAGGAGTGGCACGTTCTCGACACTACAAGGGGTGCACAGAGGGTGGTCCCTCAGCGCGGCCTCTCTCCGTGACACGCTCGCAGATCGTGGCAGGAGTGGCACGTTCTCGACACCACAAAGGGTGCGCAAAGGGTGGTCCCTCAGCGCGGCCTCTATCCCTGATACGCTCGCAGATCGTGGCAGGCGTGGCACTTTCTCGACACCACAAGGGGTGCGCAGAACAGACAGGATCGTGGGTGGCACCTCAGCGCGGTCCCTCTCTATCCGTGACACGCTCGCAGATCGTGGCAGGAGTGGCACGTTCTCGACACCACAAGGGTGCGCAAAGGGTGGTCCCTCAGCGCGGCCTCTATCCGTGACACGCTCGCAGGTCGTGGCAAAAATGGCACTTTCTCGACACCGCAAGGGGTGCGCAGAAAGTGGTCCCTCCGCGCGGCCTCTATCCGTGACACGCTCGAATATCGTGGCAGGAATGGCACTTTCTCGACACCACAGGGGGTGCGCAAAAGGTGGTCCCTCAGCGCGGCCTCTATCCGTGACACGCTCGCAGATCGTGGCAAGAATGGCACTTTCTCGACACCACAAGGGGTGCGCAAAGGGTGGTCCCTCAACGCGGCCTCTATCCGTGACACGCTCGCAGATCGTGGCGGGAGTGGCACTTTCTCGACACCACAGGGGGTGCGCAGAGGGTGGTCCCTCAGCGCGGCCGCTATGCACGACGGTCGTCCATGGCATAGCAGGCGTGGCACTTTCTCGACGTCATAGGGGGTGCGCAGGGGGTTGTCCCTCACCGCGGCCGCTATGCACGACGGTCGTCCAGGGCATAGAAGGCGCGGCATTTTCTCGACACCATAAAGGCTGCGCAGGGGGTGGTTCCACACCGCGGCCGCCATGCACGACGGTCGTCCAGGGCATAGCAGGCGTGGCACTTTCTCGACACCGTAGAGGGTGCGCAGGGGGTGGTCCCTCACCGCGGCCGCTGGCTGGCTCGAATCTGTCCTCGATGGAGGATAAAAGGCTCGGAAGAGGGAGGAGGTTCAAGCAATATGGCGTTGGATGACACAGAGGGGAACATTCGCGACGAGGGCTGAGGACGCAGAAATGCGCATATATGCTAAACTTCAGCAAGCACATAAGATTTAAATTAAATATGTGGGGTTCCTCGGTCGCGTAATTTGGGGAGGGGGCCCGATGTGTCAGCGGGTCCTTTTTCGGCTCCTGGGAGGGTCACTGTTTGGCACCCGTCACGAGGATCGTGGCCCTCGATGGGGGGGAACTGCATCGAGGACACCCCCCTTTTGACCGATCGCCTCCAAGATGGCCTTCAGAGGCCCCCCCAAGGCTCCCAAAAGGCCCCCAAGAGGGCTCCAAGAGCGCCCCAAGAGGCCCCAAGAGGCTTCCAAAAGGCACCCGAGAGACACCCAGGAGGCCCCCGAGCGGTCTCAGAGAACCCAATATGACCTCCAAGATGACCTCCAAGATGGCTCAAAAAAGCCCCAACTGGCGCAAGCTGGCTCCGAAGATGCTCCTGGGGGCCCCAAAACCGCTCCAAGGCAGTTCGAGATGGCCACGGAGCCTCCCCAGGAGGCCGCCTGGGACCGCTCCAAAAGACGGTTCGCTGTTTGACTATGCGTGTCTCTTCCTCTCTCCCCCCGTCAGATCTCATGGGCATCGTTTCTGGATGAGCTGGTGGGGGAGATCTTTTTTGTCGCAGCCGGAAGCGAAAGCGCAGGCGGCGTCAAACGGGACGGGTGGGCTACGCGCGAACCTAATTGCCTAACGCGCCGACAAACCAGTGGCCAAGCAGCACCGAAGCGGACCGGAAGCGAGAGTTGGCGCGGGCCGCAGCTGCCAGGAAACAGGTCCAGGAGCGAGCGCATGCGTAATTAGCCAACCAAAGTTGGGGCGCAGCCAAAATGGCGCGGGAACGATACCAGGATAAAGCCAAGAGCACCATCACAAAATACCGCTGGCACCAGCTAGGCCAGGAAGAACTCACTGACCAGGAAACTCGTGCATGGAAGTGGCGCCACCAAAATCGCACACACCGCTGACAAGTGGCCGCTGAGGGCGAAGACCAGACGTAGGATAAACCACACGAGACATGCATGCACCCAGCCCCTGAAGGGGGCAGCTCGCTTGCAATACGCTCCAGGATGGAATGCTAACACCGATGGCCAGGAATACGACACAGACCAGGAACCAGTACGAGTGGCGCCGCCGAAATCGCACTCGCACTCCTGAAAGAAAAGATCCGGGGCAACCCCTTCTCCGAGAACGAGAGAAATTAGCCTGGCGAAGGACCCAACCATATGCAGCTGCGAGTACCGCACGGATATGAGACGAAGGAGGGGGCACGCAAACTAGGCCCCTCTTCTCATAGGCACCGCGCCACTGGGGCCTTCGGTGGAGCTCCCTATGGGGCCACGAAGCGTGTGAAGGGTGTGCCGAAATCGGTGGTGGGGAAGCATGCGGACCCTGCCACTGGGGCCTTCGGTGGAACTCCCTATGGGGCCACGAAACGTGTGAGGGGTGTGCCGAAATGGGTGGTGGGGAGGCATGCGAACGCAGCCACTGGGGCCTTCGGTGGAGCTCCCTATGGGGCCACGAAACGTGTGAGGGGTGTGCCGAAATGGGTGGTGGGGAGCCACTAGGGCTTTCGGTGGGGCTCCCTATGGGGCCACGAAGCGTATGAGGGGTGTGCCGAAATGGGTGGTGGGGAGGCCTGCGCGCAGCCACGCTAGCCACTGGGGCCTTCGGTGGAGCTCCCTATGGGGCCACGAAACGTGTGAGGGGTGTGCCGAAATGGGTGGTGGGGAGGCATGCGAACGCAGCCACTGGGGCCTTCGGTGGAGCTCCCTATGGGGCCACGAAGCGTGTGAGGGGTGTGCCGAAATGGGTGGTGGGGAGGCATGCGAACGCAGCCACTGGGGCCTTCGGTGGAGCTCCCTATGGGGCCACGAAGCGTGTGAGGGGTGTGCCGAAATGGTGGTGGGGAGGCATGCGAACGCAGCCACTGGGGCCTTCGGTGGAGCTCCCTATGGGGCCACGAAACGTGTGAGGGGTGTGCCGAAATGGGTGGTGGGGAGGCATGCGAACGCAGCCACTGGGGCCTTCGGTGGAGCTCCCTATGGGGCCACGAAACGTGTGAGGGGTGTGCCGAAATGGGTGGTGGGGAGGCATGCGGACCCTGCCACTGGGGCCTTCGGTGGAGCTCCCTATGGGGCCACGAAACGTGTGAGGGGTGTGCCGAAATGAGTGGTGGGGAGGCATGCGAACCCAGCCACTGGGGCCTTCGGTGGAGCTCCCTATGGGGCCACGAAACGTGTGAGGGGTGTGCCGAAATGGGTGGTGGGGAGGCATGCGAACGCAGCCACTGGGGCCTTCGGTGGAGCTCCCTATGGGGCCACGAAACGTGTGAGGGGTGTGCCGAAATGGGTGGTGGGGAGGCATGCGAACGCAGCCACTAGGGCCTTCGGTGGAGCTGCCTATGGGGCCTCGAAACGTGTGGAGGGTGTGCCGAAATGGGTGGTGGGGAGGCATGCGAACGCAGGAGGGAGGAGGGCGAGGAGAAGGAGGAAAAAGGAACGCGGGGACCGTTTCTTCAAAACGAGGACCCAACACCACAGGATGGTTGGGAAAAACCAGCTAGGAAAACGGTAGAAGGGGTCGGCACCGAGATCCTGAACGGATCGGCCACACGCCTGAAGCTGCCAACCAAGAAAACGATGGACAAAACCGACATCGAACGCCTGAACGGAATGGCAGCACGCAGAGAACTGCCAAGTGAACTGCCGATAGCAAGGACAAGCACCTCACCCAAAACAGCTGCATGAGCGTGGCAAGCGCCAGAAGCGAACTGGGAACGTCCGGCTGACGAGGGGGGGCGCTGGTGAGGATACTTTTTGTTGGTCGCGGCCGCAAGCAGAGGGCAGGCGGCGAGAGGGTCCGGGGCACGGGCCAGCCTAATTAGCTACTAAGCGACACGCGAGCCGGCCGGGCCAGCACTCAGAAACGGCGGCTGAAGTGCAGCAGCGGCTGGCGGAACTGGATGGCTGGCTTGCAACGCCCAGGGAAGCTGGTGCAACTTGCAAGCCTGAGGCAGAGGTGCCAAAGGTGGAATTAGGAAATGCACGCCAAGAGCGCCTGTCCAGCACTGTGCACGTGGCCATGCCGCGAACTGATGGGGCACTGTCACTGCTGGTGAACCAGAAGGCGGAGCGCAACCAGGAACGGAGCTGGGCGAACGCGCATGAGCACAGGCACTGTGGCCAGGAGTGACCAGGTACAGACTGACAATGTGGCCGCAGGGCGCCACGGGCCAGGGCCGCGTCAGCGGCACAGAGCATGCCAGGTAGGCGGGGGCGGGGCGCAGGGGAAGCGCGGTGTCTGCAGGAAGGCTGCGCCACTCCGCGACACAAACCGAATGCCCTGGGAACGACGCCGGTCCCGAGCAACAGAGCTAATATGGACCAGGCCCCGGAGGGCGACTGCGCCAGGGAGCCCGGCCCAGGGTCGCGACGTAGACGCCCAGTGGTAGGGGTGCTTTTTCGGTCGCGGCCACGAGACAAGGGTCAGGCGGCGAAAGTAAAATCCGGGGCGCGAACGAAGCTAATTAGCTACAACAGGCACAGGCCGGCTGGCCCGCTCACAACGCGGCCGCGAAGCTGAAGGGGAGCTGGCGGCAGGGGTATCCTGAGAGCTCGAGCACGTGCACAGACAAAATGTCATGGAATTCGGCGCCTGCCATAGTATGAGACGTGAACCAGGAGAACCAAGTCCGTCAATCTGAGTGGGGGCAAGTGGGAAGCCGGTGGAGTGAGTCGCCCGTGGGGCGCCAGGCTCCAAACGCCCTAGACGACGTGTGCTAGCCAGGGGGGCTGAACTGTCGCGGAACGTGGTGCAACGCAACCTGCCGGAAGCTGGTAGGTGAGCCCGGGGGTGCTGCAGCTGCTGCGGAAGGCCGACTTTGACTCGAATGCGATTCAAACTTGCGTTCAAGTCGTGTCGATCTGGACACAAACTATATCCGAACTAAAGAGTTGAACAGACCCGCCAGGTGAGCCCAAGGAAGATCCGCCGAACGAAAATCTAAACTTAGGTCGGCCCTGTCCCCCCACAGGGAGATCTTGAGCGAAATGCTATAAATACCCCAACAACTATTCCCAAAATGTTCACAGATGGTCCAAACATCGTCCCCTGACTTGTTCTACTATGTTTGAATATCCCTCCTGTAGAAGGACAGGCCCGACTTAAATCTATACTGTTGATCAAGATTTAGCTCAAGGCTTGGCTCAAGGATCGAGATTTGGCTCAAGGTTTGGCTGAAGCGCCCGTTTTTTGCTTCCGCCTTCTACCCACTATCCTGTCAAACTCCTGTCGGGGGCTCTCTGCTTTCAGACTCCTGTCGGAGGCACTTACTCACACTGCCCTCACCGGGGTCTTCTTCTACGCAAGGTCGAGAACGATATTGAGGATATACAGATACACGTCACCAACGTGGACAATGCAATGAACGAGCGTTTCGACAAGTTCAAACACGACTTGGAGCACGTAGCATCTTTTACACCACGATCGGCGTCTGGAAAATCGTATACCTCCGCAGGTACAGCGGATGCCTACCACTATCAAGGCAAACGTGCTTCAACGGCGGTCATAGGCAACCTCGACAACTTCGACTCCATCGGATCGGCATGCACATGGATCCGAGAGCAACTGTCCTCACTGCAAGGACCAATCCCCGAAAACTTGTACGCTAAAGAAGAATTTCGCGGCATCTTGTTCGCAGAATTTGACGGCGTGCTCGACCGGGATACGGGGGTCGCCCAGCTACGCAGTAGTGGCCTCAAGCGTGGGGACAAGATCATTTGGGCAACGCAAGACAGGGAGCCAGCCGACCGCGCAGTTCGGAGCTACTGCTTTGGGGTTAACTGTTTCCACAGAAATGAATTGCAGAACCCATACACGATCAGAGTATCCGAAGAAGCACCATACACAGTACATGTTGGTGGGTTCTTGGCCCTATGTGTGAATGTACAGGACATGTCAATTGAAATAGTATGGGAAAAAAATTGGTTGTCCTGGGGCGATTTGCAGAACCGCGGAAAACTCGCCGAGCTGACGGCGAGGTGCGATGGGACCCTTCATAGAGCAGCTCAGGGGATGAAGGGCGGAGCAAAATGAAAATCTAAAGGATCAGCGTCCCATTAAGGCGCGCGGCAAGCACTGGTCCCGCTTATCGCTTCACGGATCTGTCCGCCCAGTGCCGGTGCCGATTTCGACGACAACAATGGACCTCGAAAAAACGACGCTGCCGTGAATACGAGTTTGGGCAAAGCTACCTCGTTCGGCCAGCGGCGAAAGTTTCACATTCATCCTCCCGTTTCTCTGGGGCCATTCTACTCCCACATGCTCATCTACCCACTCCAGCTGTGCATTGTTCTGCTTATTATGCTGATCCTCTTTCTCCACCTCCTGCGCTTCTTTCTCCTCTTTCTGTGGCCCGAGGCGCTGGGGATCGCGTTCGAGAAAGCCTTCAGTTAGGCCGGTGCTCTTCATTGATATTGTCTACTACAGGCGGAGATGGGATTTCTACATCACCTTCTTCACCGCCAACTGCCTCTAAGTATCTGGGAATGGGCAAAGCTACCGCTACTGGTCAATTGCACGCAGGCGTAGAAGCAGACCGCGCTGCAGAATTGGGCAAAGGTACCGCGCCCGAAGCACGGCATCAAGGTTTACCACGCCAATCCTCTTTCCCATGACCTTCTCGTCGAAGATCTTGTCCAGAAGCTGGCAAAATACGACTTCCGCCAGCCATCCAAGTTCAATTCCCGTTGGTGGTCCTACGCCTTCTACTTCTCATTCTCCTCAAAACCCCCCCGGATGGAACGCGCAGAGGCGGCTGCGCACTCCGTGTCACATCAATCGCATCGGCACCTGGAATGTTGAAGGCCTCTGTGGTGACTCGATCATCAAAGTCGACGAGCTGATGCAGTGCATGGGCGATCGCGGCATAGATGCTTTGTGCATTCAGGAGACGCATTTGCACGGGGCGGAGTACTACATGAACAACGAATTCAAGATCTTCCTATCTGGCAGCTTGGATGTGGAAGCTCGCACATATGCGGGTGTTGGCTTCCTGGTGAGCCCCAAAATCCTGAAGTCCATTGTCGCCTTCAAGGCCTGTTCAGACAGGTTGGCCACACTTCGAATACAGATGAAGGCGGGATGCTGACGTTGATCACTCCATATGCTCCTCAAAGCGGCCTGGACTATGAGAAACGCCAGGCCTTCCACTACGAACTGCAAGACCTTATTCAGGCTACGACCGCGCACAGTACGACCATGGTCTTCGGGGACTTCAACGGGCAACTTCTGCGGCGGGGGCCAAGAGAGGAGGATATGATCGGGTCTCATGTGTTCAAAAACTTTCATGGGAACCCCAATCACGATGAACGACACAATGGGAATCCCAATGCGCAGCTATCTAACCGGCAATTGCTTTTGGAACTTGCGTGGCTTACGACCTCGCCATCGCGAACACATTCTTCGACCACCCCGATTCGATGAAAGTCACATGCCGGGACTTGGGAGTCAACCCGCACTATTACGTCGTCGAAGTTTTCACAGATTGATCATGTATTTTGCCATCATACAATGGTAGACGCCATCACGGATTGCTGGAGCAGCCGCGCTGACGCATTAAATGATCGACATTTCCTTCTGATTGCGGACGTACACATCGAGTTCGAGACGCAACAAAAGCAACCGAAGCAGAGAGTGGATACACAAGCTTTGGGCGACCTGGGAGCACAACGCAGTTTTCCGAATGCACTCTTCAACGCGATGCTTCAATCGAAGACCACAGACAACTTGGTCACCGCAACAACCGATCTACAACATGCTTTTGCTGAAGCTGCAGCCGTCTTGCCGGTATCCGGATCGTCAGCGAGACGCCCGTGGACGAGCCAGGGTACACTTGACTTGATTGTCGAACGCAATGCTGATCGACGGGCTGGATATCACGATAATGAGAAACGACTTCACAAATTGTTCCGAAAATCTAGCAAGAACGACCGAGAAGTATGGCTACACGATCTTACTATGAATGGTAGTTGGAATGCTGTTCAACACCTGCGAAAACCAAAGACACCATAACATGCCACTATACAGCGCCCCGATGGCACTCCAGCCGTCACGGAAGAACGAGCAGATGTCATAGCGGACTACTTTGAGAACGAGCACTGGGAGTACAAATTTGGGGACACACGTCCAGAACAGAATACACCACTGGGCAATGCGCTTCCTGTTGACACGTCTCCTCTCATCAACAATGAACTGAAGGCAGTACTGCGAAAACTCAAGAAAGGGAAGGCAGGCGGTCCCGACGATATCCCGCCAGAGTTTTGGAAAATCTTGGGCTCAGATTCTATTGCCTGCGGCATCTTATTGGACATGGCTCGGAAATGCTGGGAACAAAAGTCAATTCCAGAAATTTGGAGACGTTCGAATGTCGTGTTGTTGCTCAAAAAAGGAATTGCGGCTCTACCCGTAAACTACAGGCCTATCTCATTGTTACCGGTTGGATACAAAATCCTAGCTGCACTTCTACACCGACGCCTCGTTCAGGGGGGAGCAGACCTTCGATTACGACAATTTCAGTATGGGTTCAGACATGGGAAAGGAACCAGCGACGCGCTTATGTTAGTGAGGCGTATCATCGATGCGGCGCACTTGGACAACGACGGGGGGTTTCTCTAATCATGCTTGATTGGGCCAAAGCACTTGACAAGATTAAGCCGGATTGCATGTGTGACGCACTCCTCCGCTTCGGTGTTCCTCCCTGCATGGTTCAACTTATACGGTCCATATACGCAGCAAGATATTTCACCATCCTGGACCACACAGGTACGTCATCTGAAAGAACACAGCACGCTGGGATTGCGCAAGGTTGCCCCCTGTCACCTTACCTGTTTATCATCGTTCAAAGTGTGATGCTGCATGATGTTTTTCGCAATGTTGATCTCCAAGAAGAGCCGCATTTATAGTAACGCGCGATATCCTCTACGCTGATGACACGTTGCTTCTTTCACGACGCGCTGAAAATTTGAACGGCCTGCTGGCGGCAATCGTTGCTGAGGGAGAGAAGTAAGGGCTGGAGTGAAACTGGGAAAAAACAGTTCAAATTACTATCTCAACAGACACCAGGATTTCCAGGCCGACTGGCGAGCCGACCAAGTCAGTCCGCGAAGCCGTTTATCTTGGCGGGCTTATCACTTGCGACGGGAAGGCGACGACCGAGGTGACCCGGCGATTGGGGCAGCGACTAAAGCTTTCAAGCTGCTGGACCGGATCTGGGCGCACGCGTCAATCGGGAAACAACGTAAACACATAGTCTATTCAAGTTGCGTGCTCAGCAAACTCATGTACTCCTTGGACTCTGTATGGCTCTTAAAAGCAGACAGGTCGAGATTGGACAGCTTCCACTGCAAATGCCTGCGGCGTATATTGGGTATTCCCCACTCTTTTGTTTCTCGTGTTCGCAACAGCGACGTGTTGCAGCGAGCGTCGTCGACACCGTTATCTGAGATTCTGAAGGAACACCAGATAGCTCTGTACAGTCGAATCGCCAGCTCCCCAGACCCATCCCTGATCAAAGACATCTTGTGCGATGCGGACGGCATTCCCAAAAACTGGGCCTGCCGCCGGAAACGAGGGTGCCCGCGATAACAGTGGGCGACTTCGGTGTATGCTTTGTCTTGTTTGTGACTCCAGTTCGCCCGCTCCTCGTTCCCCTCCCGCTCCTGTTGTGTCTCCTGCTTCACAGTCATGATGCGCAACCCGTTCTTCTGCTTCACAGTCGAGCGGGCGTACTTTAGATTTCCACGAAGAGCTGCCAATCGTGCACTCTTCTGCCCACGCGTCCTTCCGGATGCTCGGCTCAGCCTGCCTGTTGATCAAGAGCCAGGAACTTGCGGAAAAGGCCAGCCATGAGCACGCCTTCCCGACCGACGCTGGACAGCCACGGGGCCTGGTGATGGGCCCCTGGACGTCGAGAAACGAACTGCAGATAACCTTCCGACCAAAGATCCAACGATGAGACTTTTCGAATGCGCAGCCCCAGAAAACCCAACCACTTCCCCGGGGGGCGGTGTTTCGTCCTGGATCCATGTTTGTGATGGCCGCGCTGCCCGACAAGAGGCCGAACTCGACGGAAGCCTCGCCAGGACTTGCCGCCTGGCCGCGTGCCGATGGCCCCCCAAGAAATGAGGGGCAACGGTAGGGGCAGGTTGTGCCAGGGAGGCGATCGACAACGACGACGACAGGATGATAATACGAATAAAGAAAAACAAAAATTGCCCAGAATGCGCTCCAAGCATTCGGGAGTATGTGGCGGCCATCTGTTCTGGAGCCCGCGCGGAAGCATAGGGAATCTTGTCAACCCTGGAACGATCATTGTCAGGGGGGAGATGCGGGAGAGACCAGCTGAGGAGGAAAACGTCGACCTCAAATCGTAGATGTATCGCCGATGGATCGGCGATGGGCGCCCGATACTGAATTCAACCGCTCCTGGGCGGGTCGGGCTGTCGGGCCCATGTCGGAAATGAGTGGGCGATTGGGGGTCGATGCATCCCCCTCTGGGCCTATCTACCCCCCTGACGTTGACGCTGATATGTTCGTTTGGTTATGCTCTCCCACTGTCTCTCTGTCTCTCTCTCTGTCTCTGTCTCTCTCTCTGTCCCTCTTGTATGTATGCATGCATGCATGCATGTATGTATGTATGTATGTATGTATGTATGTATGTATGTATCTGGATATACAGCTGCATACTGGAACCGCCGGAGCGCGTCGCGAACGCTTAGGTTTCAGCCACAAATGCCACACATTGTGCGGCAATCGGTCCGATGATCCTGCTCAGCGACATTCGGCGACATCCATTCGCAGGTGCACACGTGGCGCGCAATCACAACCACAGAGGCCTCTCGACTGCGGGCGAGCTGCACGTGGGAAGAACTGCAAAAAACCGCCGAACAGGCAAGGAGAGAACGGAACGAAGCAGGATTGGTGAAGCGAGCGCGCTCTGGGAGCGCGCTGGGGCCTCTGCGGGCGCGCTTTCGCTTGAGTCGTCCTGTTGGTCTGATCTGGGCTCCCACCTTTCGCGCGCGAGGTGGTCTGAACATTTTCACGTGAGGCATCCACGCATCTCTAGAATCCAAGTTGCCGTGCGCAGAGTGATTTGGCCCCTTTCGATTGAGACACCGTCGAAATTCTTCTGCGACGCCAATTTCGTCAGCCGAAGACAACGAATATCACGGTCATGTTAACTGTGAGGCCCCGAGCGCGCCCACTGAGGCCCCCGCGCGAGGAGGGGGAGGAGTAGGAGGAAGAGGAGCAAGGGGGACGGGGAGGATGAGGAGGAGGAAGAGAAGAGAAGAGAAGAGAAGGAGAAGGAGAAGGAGAAGGAGGAGGAGGAGGAGGAGGAGGAGGAGGAGGAGGAGGAGAGGCGATTCCTCGAGGATCCCCAGGCTTCCAGTCGGCTGCGAGCCCAGGGGTCGGGCCTTCCCAGACGGTTCGGCAGGCCTCGGGCCTTCGGAGCGGTTCTCTCATCCTTCTCCGAAGACCTCGCCATCGCTCGGACGTCCATTTCCCGTGCATTTGTCGGTTTCGTGCGTGTTTTTTGTTGCTCGATGGTCCAGGATCGTCCTCAATGGTCCTCGCCGAAAAAATGCACACGTCCGAGCGATGCCAGGAGACAGGGGCGGCTTCTCAAAAGGGCGGAGGGCCTTTGAGGAGCCTTGCCTCCTCTCGCTTCCCCTGGGCGCGCCGCCGACTCAGAATCCCGCAGGGAGGATCTTCACGGATCCCCCCGCGGCCCTGAGGGGCACGTCAAGGCGGGATCGGCTCAAAGCGGGGGGGATCATCGAGCTGTATCGAGCTGGGATCGGCGACACATCACTGAGAGGTCGGCGATATGCCTCCGGTAACGGATGCGCACACTCCTGGCTGGGGTGGGCCATCCGGTCCCCATCGGCGATAGATGGGCGATTCGGGGCTGTTGCAATCTCCCCCTGAACATACCTCCGCCTAACGTTGGCGATGAATAGGTGATTGGGGGCCGATGCAATCTCTCCCTGAACCCATCTCCCCCCAACGTTGCCCCTTGGTTTTCGGATCACAGCTCTGGGAGGGCAGAAAGCCGAGACCTGCACCAAACACAAAATGTTCCATTGGATTTGGAATTGCGCTTTGAGACAGATCGAATCCGTCCTGGCTCACCGAATCGCAGAGGAGAGAAGCGGGGACAATAACAGAAAGCATCGCCTGAGAGGCCCGCAACAAAGCCCAACCGTGAGAGCCCAGCAGCCAACGACGAGCACCGGAATCCGGAGATTCCCCGAAACACCTAATGGACAAGGACCGCGGCAAACCCAGGGCGGCCCAAGCCAAGCGCTCTGGATTCGCAGCCCTCAGGACCAGGCCATACCTGCAAAATCCTCGCAAGACCAGGTACCCTGAAGGGCACCGTTCCCACGGGCAATGGTTTTGGTGTCGGCTCTCCACTAGTGCCAATATCGGAAAGCCGGTACCGCCACCAAGACGCGACTGGAAAAGTTGGGAGCACTTTCCCAGGGGATGCTGGTTGGTTGGGTGAGCGGGGCCCTCTAAAGCCCGAGGGAACGCCAGGGCCGCCGATCAACGCAGGCCCAACTGAGCCCAAGGCCCAGTATCAAAACTCATGGGGCTCGTAGGGCCCGAGACCTCAAAATGCTCCATGGCCTCATCGTGCTCACTGGAAGGGAAGAGGGGGAGGCCCGCGACGTCTTGCTTCTTGCCACGACATGTTGGTTGACAACGGACAGACGATCACGAAGACACATACTAAGTTATGAAGCTGATACTCTTCGGTTTCAGAAAGATATTGGTGTTGGTGTCGGGTTCTGGCGCGCCGAATCTCGTCTTTCTGTCTTCCGTTCGAAACGATCCTGGCACCCGCAGAACGCTCTCCATGCGCACCCCTCTAATGCTCCCAGAGGCTGAAAAACCACCGAGAACCGACGACGCCGCCCTCGAACCTTGAACCTCGGACCTTCCTGGTAAGAAACTGTGCCCCCCCTGAGCGTATCCCCCCCCCTAACGCTGCCTCAACTTAGACTGGAGCGATGGGGACAATGTCACTGGAGGGCCCGTGGGAGGTGAACTCTTGCGCGAACTACTGCTGGGGGGCACGAGCTGTTGCAAAAGGGCGTGAACTGCCTTTGAAAGGATACACGATTGCATCCAGGCGAAAATCGCGCTGTTCCCGTAGAGGCCTCCTAGATGGGGTCCGAGTAGACGGTGTCGGAAGATCGAGCCGCATCGCCGATGTATCGGCGATGCATCTGCGATGCATCGGTGATGTATCGCCGACGTCGGCGACGCATCGGCGACGTCGGCGTGGAGAAAATCGGGCTCCGCATCGAGACGCATCGGCGATGCGTCGGCGATGCGGCGGGATCCTCCGACCCCATCTACTCCGACCCCATCTGGGAGGCCTACGTTCCTGACAACGCGGGGATAGGTCAACATTTCGAATAGGGGATGGACAACATAATTGATTACCCTAACATTGATGTTCCTCCGTCGAATATCTACGAACAATGCGTAGAATGGTTGTCGAATCTTCAAACGTGCTACGTCCTTCTCGTAGGTTCGACGAACAAGTAATACTGGGGCTGGTTCAACCTTGAACGATCGGCCGCTTCCGAAGCGTCACATCGCTCAACATCTACCGATTGTCTGGGAGCCGGCAGCGCTCGACGTCGGACGCCCGCGGCGGGGTCGCCCCTGGTCGACACGACGCGACCCTGCCTTACAGTCGAACATAGGCCAGAAGAACATCCTTCAAGAACACGAGACCCTCCGCGGGCCAAAACGCACAGAATACCGACGGGTACCCTCCCCAGGGTGCGCAAGAGCATCCAACAGACACAAAGAACACTAGGGTACCCACCCCGAACCGACCACGATCTTGCGCCTTGGTCCGACTGCACCGCACGACCAGGATATCCCTCGAAACCAGTTTTACCCGACGGCGGCACGCACCCAAAAACTGCACTGCACGAGAGGGCGGACAGGACAACAACTGCTGCAGGCATTCCAGGGATCAACCAGGACAAAAATTTATGTAAACATGCATAGATGCATGTTTACATTGATTTCGTCTGGTTTAAGGGAGGCTATAGCCTCCCTCAAACCCGGGCGAAGGCCCGAATCCTGCAGTGCAGCAACAGACAATTTCACTGGACGGCCAAGTGCAGCAACAACAACATGCAGTGGACGACCAAACTCTGACTCTGCAGGAGAAGGGTGTCGTTTCCACGACTTGCCAGTGTCCTGATTAGTCTCTGTCATGTTCTCGGGGAGGCTGATCTGTGTTATCCCCGCTGGCTCCGGATTAGCTGCGCGGCTCTCCCCGCGGCCCCTCCTCGGCGACGAGCTCCAGCGCGCGCCGCAGCTCCAGCTCCAGCGCCTGACCGGCGGGAAGGGAGGGGGCGGGCCAGCGGGCAGGTGGGGGCGCGCGGCCTTCCCAGGAGGGGGAATGTCCAGGACTCCCGCTGCCTGGTTTTGTTCATGAAAATAGGACGAGGCCAAGACGAGGACAACATCGGACGAGGATAAATCGAGAATCTCTGAGATACGGCGTCTTTGGAACATGCATCGGGCGCCGCGGGCCTCTCAGAGTGTTCCGGAACGCTCTGAGAGCGTTCCGGAACGCTCTGGAACATGTTAATCCTCGTGCTAACCCGTCCGAAATGTGGACCCTCGAAAATCCCGATCCATTCCCCAGGACTGGTTCTTCATTCCGAGCACTTTTTCGACGGTCCCGAGGCCCGGCAGGGGCCCCCAGAAGCCGAGAATAACGAAATACCGCCCGTCGAAATGAGGGGGCCTGGGGGCTCCGGTTTGCAACGGCGACCGCCCTGAAGAGGACTCGAGGCGGCGTGGGGGGGAGGGCGGGGGGCATGAGGGGACGAGCCGGGGGCGGTCGGGCGGCCGGACCTGGATGAAGAGGAGGAGCAGCAGCAACAGCAGTAGCAGCAGTGCGCCTTGGAGGAGAAAAGGGAGGAGGAAGAGGAGGAGGAGAAGGAGGAGGAGGAGGAGAAGGAGGAGAAGGAGGAGGGGGAGGAGGAGGAGGAAGAGGAGCAAGGGGGACGGGGGGAGGAGGAGGAGGAGGAGGAGGAGGAGAGAAGAGAAGGATTATGCTGGACTCTGCTGCCTTGCCACGCACGTGGCCAAGAGAAGGAGAAGGAGAGGAGGAGGAGGAGGAGGAGCAGGAGGAGGAGGAGGAGGAGGAGGAGGAGGAGAGGAGGAGGAGGAGGAGGAGGAGGAGGAGGAGGAGGAGGAGGAGGAGGAGGAGGAGGAGGAGGAGGAGGAAGAGGAGGGCCGGCGGCCCGGCAAGGCTGCGGGCCCGCGGCGGCACCGAGCGGCGCGCGGAGCCAGGGGCGCTGCCGCGGGCGGTAGGGGGCCGGCGAGCTGGCCGGGGAACGGGCTGGCAGGGCAGCGGGCTGGCAGGGCAGCGGGCCCGCGGAGGCGCGCGAAGCTGGGACGCACCGCGCCAGCGGCGGCTTGGCGGCGGCGGCGCCGCGGCGGCGCGCTGGAGGCGCGCGCGCGCGGGCGCGGAGGCGGCGCGGCACGCGGAGCAGGCGCAGGGCGGCGCGCGCTGGTAGCGGCGAGGCGCCCGGCCGCTGGCGGCGCGGGCGCAGGGCGGCGCAAGCCTGGCGGCGGGACCGCGGCGCCGGGCGGTTGGACCGCATGGTGGCGTTCGCCTACTACGCGGTCCCGGGCATGCGAGGTATAGGCCCCGGCTGGCGCACCCCTTCCTCCTCGGGGGCGGCTCGCCGCTGAGCGGTGGGCCGCGCCTGGGTTGGGGGGGGGTGCGCCAGCTCCCGACTATTGTGCTCAGGCCGCGCGGCAGACCCGCGCGCGCCGCTGGAGGAGGAGACGAGACGAGGCGAGTCCAGAGAATCCACCAGTGTCTGGAACTAACACCAGCTTTGCACGAAATTCTGGGAATGGGTAGCTTCGACCCTCACGAAAGTTTCTAAATCATATCTGCAGCTCACCCTCCTCAAGTGAAGCACTGGCCTGTCGGGGCCCCTGAGGCACGCAACCTCAGATGAGGGCCGACTTGGACGGCACGGGAGACAGCACGAGTAAGCTGCTTTGCTCTTGCTGCTGCCTCTCACTGGTCGGTGCTTGTCCCCTCACCCGCGCCCGACTCGCCGCCCTTAATTCCCCTCCCTCGACCAGACCCTCTGCGAGGCAGCGCTACAGCTGGGATGCTCGGGAGCTCCGCCTGTGCACGCGATGCTGGCATGCTGCGCTCCCGTGCTTACACTCGTGCCGCTGCAATAGAAAGAAAAAGCTGCAGAAACATAAACTGCTGGCGCTCCGCGCGGACTCCTTGGATCCGCGCAGGGGCGGCGCCGGAGGCGCGGCACGGGGGGCCCAGCGCGGATCCAAGAAATCCACTCGGAGCGTCAAACGTTTGTGTTTATGGTGTTGTTTTCTCATTCGATACAGCTGATGAGATCTACGAAAGCTGCACATCTCTCACTACTCTGCCGTACGATGTGCTGCTCACTGCCGAAGATCTCCCGCGCTCCAGCGAGCCCCGCGGGGCGCTGCCGCGAAACCCTCCGCCCCCTCGCTCTCCAGGGCCCGCACGAAGAACGGCGCGACGGCGAACCGACCACGACGAACGACGGCGGCCGAGCCTAGCACGACGACCGCCGACGACAACCCCCATTGGAGAAGCGTTGGGCGCGAATTCATGGGGGGGCGATCAACCCTCCCCCTCATTCTTCGGGACCATCCGCCCTAACTTTCCGCCCCTTCCTCGACACGATCTATGTGGGTCTCTTTGAACTTACGTAAGGTGTCCATGAGATTCGGTGAATCGGTGAATCATTCTGCACCTTCCGCGGAGGTCGAAAGATATGGAAGGAGGAAGTGGAGGGAATGGGCGGGGGAAGAGAGCTGCACTTCCCCAGCCCTACAGGGCCCCCGTCTGGGCCCGGGGCCCCTTGGGGGGCCCTGGAGGGCCCCTTTTCTGCAGCCCTGGCTGCCCTCCATTGAATCCCCACTCCGCGGCCTAGAATTAGGTCGGGCATGTCCACCTACAGGCAGATTTTGGCAGAGAAATGAAGATACTCCAGAATATTTACAACATCATCAAAAGTATCAGAAAATCGTCCCCATATAATTTGTGGACTAGTTTTGGACACTCCTCCTGTAGAAGGACACGCCCGACTTACAGCCTAGAGAGAACAATGCACTTTTTGCCGCCGGGAGCGCTGCTCCGCGCCCCCAAGGAGAGGCCGGAGGCGCGCACAAGGGGGCAGTTCGGGCGAGGGGGGAAGGCTCCCTATGGGGGCTGCTTCGTGGAAGGCGCCGGCTCTGCGTCTACAGATCAGGCCCGCACCTTCTGAGAAGCAGGGGTGCTTCCAAGAGGCCTCCCCCCCACACCCCCTGACCCCCTCGGCGCGTGGCCGCAGAGGACGGGGAGAGGGGGGGCCCTCCCCCGTTCATGAGCCCAGGGCTCGCAATGCACGCAGGAGAGGAGCCCAGGCAACAGTACCTTCTTTTGCGCGGCCCTCGGGGGCTGCAGGGCGGACAGGCCCGAACGCGCGGGCCAGGTGCTGGGGGCACCTCTGCGGGCCAGCACCTCCGCAGCACACCTCCGCAGCCCTTCCCTGTGCGGGCCCGGCGGCCAGGCCGGCTTCTGCCATGATGCTGCCAGGCCTCGAGGCGGTGCCCTCTCGGCGGTGCCAATTCACGAGGCCCCCGGATCGCCACCGGAGAGGCGCCCGAAGGCCTCAGACCTCGATGGAGGGGGAACCTCCATCACTCCTTCCTCTTCCCCTCCTCCCTTCCCTCCTCTTCCCCCCTCTTCACTCTCCTCCTCCTCCTCCTCCTCCTCCTCCTCCTTCTCCTCCTCGTCTCTCCTACGCCTCTCTCCTCCTCTTCCTCCTCTCTCCTCCTCCTTCTCCTCTCTCCTCCTCCTCCTCCTCCTCCTCCTCCTCCTCCTCCTCCTTCATTTTTTTCTCTCCTCCATGCCTCTGCAGGACCCAGAGGCGCCCGAAGGCCTCAGGCCTCGAGCGACCGGCGGCGACGACCGGCGTCGGCGGAGGCGACCAGGACGACGACCAGGACGGCCGCGGCGGCGGAGACGTCCTCCGAGAGCCTCAGGGGATTGTCGGCGGCGAGCCCAGCCAGGGGGGGAAGTGAGAAGAGGCGGGCCTGTTCAGAAGGCTCGGAAGTCCCAAGGCCTCCTGAGAAGCGAACCCATCCCCGCGGACAATGAACATGTCTCAGAAAGCGCGAATGCTTCTGAGAAGTCCCGCCACCTTCTGAAAAGGCCTCCTCCTTCTCATTTCCCCTCCTCGCTCGCGTCTGGGACAGGGCCCGCCTAAAGAGTGTTTTTTTCGAATGATCGTTTTCATGTTCATGCATTGTGTTCCTTCGTTTGGTTTTCCTTCCGTCTCTGCTGCGAAACGGAGCCAAAACGAAACGGCCCACGAAATCGCCTAAGCGCGTTCAGGTCGAGCCCTGTCATGGAAACTCCGAAACACTGCGAGGACCTCCCAGTCGTGACGACCCCGGCGCTGGTTTCAGACACCGTGGGTATCTTTCAAACTTGAACGATCGGCCGTTTCAGAAACGTCACATCAATCAACATCGACCGATTCTGGGAGCCCCGAAGACAGCTCCAAGACGGCCCAAGATGCCTACAAGACGGCCCCAAAACGGCCCAAGATGGCCCCAAGACGGCCCAAGAGGTCCCCAAGACGGCCCAAGAGGGCCCCAAGACGGCACCAAGAGGGGCCCAAGAGGGCGACAAAAAATTCAAAACATCTAGCTTTCCGCCCTCAGGAGCCCCAGGGGGCCCCAAGAGTGCCCCAAGAGGCCGCCAGAGGCTTCCAAGAGGCCCCCAAGACGCCCCAAGGAACCCCCAAGAAGCCCCCCCAGAGGCTCCGAAACGGCCCCAAGACGGCCCAAGAGGTCCCCAAGCCGGCCCAAGAGGGCTCCAAGACGGCACCAAGAGGGGCCCAAGAGGGCCACCAAAAATTCAAAACATCTAGCTTTCCGCCCCCAGGACCACCAGGGGGCCCCAAGAGTGCCCCAAGAGGCCGCCAGAGGCCCCCAAGAGGCCCCCAAGAGGCCCCAAGGAACCCCAAGAAGCCCCTCAGAGGCTCCGAAAAGGCCCTCAAATTGTTTCAAAACCGTATTCCACAGGCCTCCGAGAGGCGTGCCGCGAGATCCCAATACACATCCAAGAAGCCTCTAACCCATTAGCCCATGACCAAGAGCGTTCCTTCCGTGTCCCTCTCCTTCTCCTCACCCTTCTTTTCCATCCCGGTGCATAAGTGGCTTCAAAACAGCCTTCCAGAGGCCCTGGAGAGGCGTGCCGCGAGACCCCCATACACATACAACAAGCCTCTACTCAGGGTCTCCCTTGTCCTCCTCCTCGTCCTTCTCTTGCTCCGCTTCCTCCTTGTTCCTCTCCTCTTCCTCCTGCCCCGCTTCACCTTATCCTCTTCGATGCTGCTTCTCCCCATTTCCCGCCTCACCACCCTACCCGCCGACCGGAGCCAGATCCCCGCTAGCAACCCATACTGCGCCACTCAATGGAACAACGCGCACGGAACACTAACACATGACACTTTGAGACCCCCCTCACCCCACCCCTACCCGGAAACGCACACGTACACCACAAAACCTGCATCTGCAGCCGGACTGCCCAGGGCCCGCCCCACAAAAAAAACGACGCACCCAAACAAAGCACCCTAAGGGGTCGGCGGTGTGGCGTAAACCAGATAATCCACGTCCGGAAGTGACGTGTTGCCGGAGGCAGGTCCGCGGATGCTGTAATGCAGCGGATCCAATGTGTCCAATGATTGCATAATTGCTACATATTGTATTGTATTACATTATTATGTCTCCCCCCCTAACCCCCCCCTGGAGTCGCGCCACAGCGCCGTACCAAACTGGCGGCCCCCCTTTTGGGGCCCCAAAACGTACCAAAACGTATAGGAAATCAATGATTTCGGCACATTGGCCCTCTTGGGGGTCTCAACGGGCCCCAAGACGGCTCCAGATGGCCCCAAGACGGCCCAAGACGGCCCTAAGACGGCCCGAGATGGCCCCAAGAGGGCCCAAAAAGAACCCAAGACGGCCCAAGAGGGCTCCAAGAGCGCCCACAAGAGCGCCTCCAGAGGCCAAAAACATTGATTTTCCTTACGTTTTTGAAAGATTTTAGCTTTCTCGCCTTTTTCGCCTCTCCGAAGCCCATGACGGCCCGAGCAGCCTCCAAGATGGCCCCAAGAAGGCCCAAGAAACACCCAAGGGGGCCCCAAGACGGCCCCAGAGGGCCACAAGACGGCCCAAAGAGGCCCCCAAGACGGTCCAAGAAACCCCTGAGACGGCCCAAGAAGACCCCAAGAGGGCCCCAAGGCGGCCGCGAGAGGCCCCCAAGACGGCCTCCGAAAGGGCGAAACGGCGCGAAAGCGCCCCAAGACGGCCCAAGACGCCCCCAAGAGGCCCCAAGAGGCCACCAAGAGGCCCCCAAATGGCCCCAAAAAGCCCCCCAGAGACCTCCGAAAAGTCCCCAAGAAGCCTCCAAAAGGCCCCAAAGAAGCCCCCCAAAGGCCACATAGCGACTGGAGTGTAATATTATTTCCCCCCCTGGACGAACTGCGGCGCAGCGCCAGCCAGGTGGAAGTTGGTCACGGCGGCGCCCATGATTAGAGCCAGCGCTGGAAGGGAAGATGGGGAGGGAGTCAAAAAAGGGGGGGAAGAGGCCAGAAGAAGTCCCCAAGAGGCCCAAAGAAGCTCCCAAGAGGCCTCCAGGAGGCCCCCAAGAGGCTCCCAGAAGGCCCCGCGACGTGACTGTACGTGCTCCGGACGTGCACCCCGCGAAGCGAGAGGAATAAAATCAACATCGACCGATTCTGGGTCGCAGGCGGCGTTTCACATTAAACGTCTTTGGACGCCCGAAATGGGTACGGAAAGAATGGGCACAATGCCCAACAGCAAGTGTTGTCCCGAAGCAACAGCGGCCGTTGTTGGGCAGGCGGCCTTCTGTCCGAATGGACACAGGCCGCGGCGGCGTGGACAGCGAATCCTGTTCAACATGAACAAGAACTGCTGTTGGGCATTGTACCCATTCTTTCCGTGCCCATGTCGGGCGTCCAGAAGCGTCGGCGCCGGGGTCGACGCCGGTCAACACGACGCGAACCGACCGTACGACGACGACGGCGGCGGCGGCGGCGGCGCGGCCTCCGTCGAGGAGGACGGCCGTCCCTCCACCGGGGCGCTGGCGGGGGCAGCGCCTGCCAGAGTGTCGGCGGCGCGCCCAAGGGGGCAGGGGGAGGGGGCAAACTTTTTAGAAGCAAGCCGCTTTTTGCAGGGCGGCGGCCTTGCATCGAATGAAAGGAAACGATTAGAAAAAAAAACAACTTTCTGGGGCGGACGATTCAAACAATTGTTTCGCGGGCCCCCTCGCCCCCGCAATAGCGGGGGGACAGGGCAAGCAGACGGGGGGCTGACAATTCCGGGTTGCCTGGAAGGCCAGGGGGGGGGGCACGGGGTGGCGATCAAGGGCGCGGGGGCCAGAGGGGTGGACGGGGTGATTTTTCAGGGCGAGCTCGTCGTCGTCGTCCTCCTCCTCCTCCTCCTCCTCCTCCTCCTCCTCCTCCTCCCCTCTCCTCCCCGTCCTCGTCTTCCTCTTCCTCATCCTCCTCCTCTTCCTCTCCTCCTCTCCTCTCCTCCTCCTCCTCCTCCTCCTCCTCCTCTCCTCTCCTCCTCCTCCTCCCCTTCCTTTTCCTCCTTGTCCTCCTCCTCCTCCTCCTCGTCCTTCTCCTCCTCGTCCTCCTCCTCCTTTTTCTCCGTTTCCTCCGCCTCCTCGTTCTCCTCCTGTTCGTCCTTCTCTCCCCCCCCCCCGTCCGCAAGGACGAGGGCGGCCCTCTCGCTGTCTCGCCCCCCTTTCCTCCTCGTCGTCGCGCGCCGCAGTCCTCGCAATTGAGGAGGAGGAGAAGGAGGAGGAATAATAATTAAGAGGAGGAGGAGGAGGAGGAGGAGGAGGAGGAGGAGGAGGAGGAGGAAGAGGAGGAGGAGGAGGAGGAGTGTTTACGTGCCACGTCGTGCTCTGTCATGCTACGCTTTGGTCATCAACGCCATGCTATACAATGTTATGTTGGGGTCCGCTGTGCGATGCCATGCTTTGCGCTGCAAAAAAAAATGTCATGCAATTCTTCAGTATGCCACGCCACGCCATGTTGTGACACACTACGCTTTGCGGTGCTCTTCAACGCCATGCCACGCCATGCTCTACAATGCATCGCGTACCCTTTCGAGATCACTGCCCCGCTCGACGTCCGATTTTGCGAGTAGAGATGGGATCTACGCCATGGTAAGGGATGGGAGGGAGGGGTAGGCTGTCATATACGACGCGAGCGCAGCTAGCTTGTCCTCCCCCCTCCTCCTCTTCCTCCTTCTCCTCTTCCTCATCCCCCACCTCCCAATCGCCGCGGCCGTCCGCAAGGACGACCGGCGGCCGTCCGCAAGGACGAGGGTGATCAAGCGCCTCTTCGAAAACCCCTTCCCTCAACTACTCCCTAATTACCCCGTCCCCCCTCCGCAATCCTCCCCCCGCTTCCGCGGGTGATCAAGCGAGCGAAGGAGGACGAATAGAAAATCAGTTCCCCCAAAGGGGCAAAAGCAAACGCCGGGGGGCGGACGATTAAAAAAACAGTTTCCGGCGGCTGAATTCTATTGGTCCGCCCCACTCAATCATTTTGGGGGGTCCGGGGGGGAGGGGGGGGGTGGGCGATTTTTTTAAATCGTTTTCCTGCATTACAGACAAGGCCCGCGCCTTCCAAGAAGCAGGGGTGCTTCCATGAAGCCTTCCCCCCTCCCCCTGCCCTCTTCTGCGCGTGCTGAAAGTGGGCGGCGGCAGGTGGAGGGCTGCAGCAACAACAAGCACATCGGGGGCCAGGCAGCAAGGCACAAGACCGAGGAGAGAAGGAGGGAGGGAGGATCGATCCTCCCTCCCTCCTCCTCCCTCCTGCCTCCGTCTTCGATTCGACGAAAATCCTCTGTTTCAGGTTCCGGAATCACCTGGAACCGTTCCGGGGTGATTCTGGAAACTTGACACTGACCGTTTCAGGTTCCGGAATCACCCTGGAACCGTTCCGGGGTGAAAACCCATCTGGACACATTTTGAGCTCCTTACAGAAGCCCTTAGTGGCCTCCTTACAGAAGCCCTCTTAGTGGCCTCCTTTCAGAAGCCCTCACTGGCCTACTTTCAGAAGCCCTCTTAGTGGCCTCCTTTCAGAAGCCCTCACTGGGCTCCTTACAGAAGCCCTCTTAGTGGCCTCCTTACAGAAGCCCTCACTGGGCTCCTTGCAGAAGCCCTCACTGGGCTCCTTGCAGAAGCCCTCACTGGGCTCCTTGCAGAAGCCCTCACTGGGCTCTTTGCAGAAGCCCTCACTGGGCTCCTTGCAGAAGCCCTCACTGGGCTCCTTGCAGAAGCCCTCACTGGGCTCCTTGCAGAAGCCCTCACTGGGCTCTTGCAGAAGCCCTCACTGGGCTCCTTGCGGAAGCCCTCACTGGGCTCCTTGCAGAAGCCACTGGGCTCCTTGCAGAAGCCCTCACTGGGCTCTTTGCAGAAGCCCTCACTGGGCTCCTTGCAGAAGCCCTCACTGGGCTCCTTGCAGAAGCCCTCACTGGGCTCCTTGCAGAAGCCCTCACTGGGCTCCTTGCAGAAGCCCTCACTGGGCTCCTTGCAGAAGCCTTCACTGGGCTCCTTGCAGAAGCCCTCACTGGACTCTTTACAGAAACTCTGATTGGGCTCCTCACAGAAGCCACCAAGAGAGCCGTTTTGCGTCGGGAGAGGGTTCCAGATGGATTTTCACCCTGGAACGGTTCCGGGGTGAAAATCCATCTGGAACCTCTCGACGCTGCGCGGGAGGGCCCAGCCGCGAAAAACAAGCTCCCCAATATGAAATTTCATTTGGAAAATTACCATTTTGGGAGCTCGGGTGCACCCCCCCCCATCCCCGACAGAGCCGTTTTGCGTCGGGAGGGGGTTCCAGATGGATTTTCACCCTGGAACGGTTCCGGGGTGAAAATCCACCTGGGACCTCCCGACGCTGCGCGGCAGGGCCCAGCCGCGAAAAACTAGCTCCCCAATAAGAGATTTCATTTGGAAAATGTCCATTTTGGGAGCTCGGGCACGCCCCTCCCATCCCCGACAGAGCCCTTTTGCGTAGGGAGGGGGTTCGCTAGACAGCCCGCCTATTCCTCCAGATCGGATTTTCAACTCCTGGAACGGTTTTTCCGGGGTGAAAATCCATTCTGGACCTGCCCGACGCTGCGCGGCCCCGGGCCTCAGGCCGCGAAAAGATTGGCCGTCGTTAAGAGATTTTTCATTTGGAAAATGGCCATTTTGGGAGCTCGGGCACGCCCCCCCCATCCCCGACAGAGCCGATTTGCGTTGGGAGGGGGTTCCAGATGGATTTTCACTCTGGAACGGTTCCGGGGTGAAAATCCAACTGGGACCTCCCGACGCTGCGCGGCAGGGCCCAGCCGCGAAAAACAAGCTCCCCAATAAGAGATTTCATTTGGAAAATTGCCATTTGGGGAGCTCGGGCACGCCCCCTCGTCCCCGACAAAGCGGTTTTGCGTCGGGAGGGGGTTCCAGATGGATTTGCACCCTGGAGCGGTTCCGGGGTGAGTGTCCATCTGGAACCTCTCGGCGCTGCGCGGGAGGGCCCAGCCGCGAAAAACGAGCTCCCCAATAAGAGATTTCATTTGGAAAAGTGCCACTTTGGGAGCTCGGGTACGCCCCCCCCATCCCCGACAGAGCCCTTTTGCGTCAAAGGGGGTTCCAAATGGATTTTCACCCTGGAACGGTTCCGGGGTGAAAATCCATCTGGGACCTCCCGACGCTGCGCGGCAGGGCCCAGCCGCGAAAAACGAGCTCCCCAATAAGAGATTTCATTTGGAAAATGGCCATTTTGGGAGCTCGGGTACGCCCCCCCCCATCCCCGACAGAGCCCTTTTGCGTCGGGAGGGGGTTCCAGATGGATTTTCACCCTGGAACGGTTCCGGGGTGAAAATCCATCTGGGACCTCCCGACGCCGCGCGGCAGGGCCCAGCCGCGAAAAACGAGCTCCCCAATAAGAGATTTCATTTGGAAAATGGCCATTTTGAAAGCTCGGGCACGCCTCACCCATCCCCGACAGAGCGGTTCTGCGTCGGGAGGGGGTTCCAGATGGATTTTCACATTGGAACGGTTCCGGGGTGAAAATCCATCTGGGACCTCCCGACGCTGCGCGGCAGGGCCCAGCCGCGAAAAACGAGCTCCCCAATAAGAGATTTCATTTGGAAAATTGCCATTTTGGGAGCTCGGGTACGCCTCACACATCCCCGACAGAGCCCTTTTGCGTCGGGAGGGGGTTCCAGATGGATTTTCACCTTGGAACGGTTCCGGGGTGAAAATCCATCTGGGACCTCCCGACGCTGCGCGGCAGGGCCCAGCCGCGAAAAACGAGCTCCCCAATAAGAGATTTCATTTGGAAAATGGCCATGTTGGGAGCTCGGGTACGCCCCCCCCATCCCCGACAGAGCCGTTTTGCGTCGGGAGAGGGTTCCAGATGGATTTTCACCCTGGAACGGTTCCGGTGTGAAAATACATTTGGAACCTCTCGACGCTGCGCGGCAGGGCCCAGCCGCGAAAAACGAGCTCCCCAATAAGAGATTTCATTTGGAAAATGGCCATGTTGGGAGCTCGGGTACGCCCCCGCCATCCCCGACAGAGCCGTTTTGCGTCGGGAGAGGGTCCCAGATGGATTTTCACCCTGGAACGGTTCCGGGGTGAAAATCCATCTGGAACCTCCCGACGCTGCGCGGCAGGGCCCAGCCGCGAAAAAACGAGCACCCCAATTAAAGAGATTCATTTGCAAAATGACAATTTTGCGAGCCTTCGGGCACCCCCCCCCCCCATCCCCGACAGAGCCGTTTTGCGTCGGGAGAGGGTCCCAGATGGATTTTCACCCTGAAGCGGTTCCGGGGTGAAAATCCATTTGGGGCCTCCCGACGCTGCGCGGCAGGGCCCAGCCGCGAAAAACAAGCTCTCCAATGAGAGATTTCATTTGGAAACTTTGCGTCGGGAAGGGGTTCCAGATGGATTTTCACACTGGACGGATCCGGGGCGAAAATCCATCTGGGACCTCCCGACGCTGCGCGGCAGGGCCCAGCCGCGAAAAACGAGCTCCCAAATAAGAGATTTCATTTGGAAAATTGCCATTTTGGGAGCTCGGGCACGCCCCCCCATCTCCGACAGAGCCGTTTTGCGTCGGGAGGGCGTTCCAGATGGATTTTCACCTTGGAGCGGTTCCGGTGTGAAAATCCATTTGAGACCTGCCGACGCTGCGCGGCAGGGCCCAGCCGCGAAAAACAAACCCTTCAATAAGAGATTTCATTTGGAAAATTGTCATTTTTGGGTGCTCGGGCACCCCCCCCCCCATCCCCGACAAAGCCGTTTTGCTTCGGGAGGGGGTTCCAGATGGATTTTCACGCTGGAACGGTTCCAGGGTAAAAATCCATCTGGGACCTCCCGACGCTGCGCGGCAGGGCCCAGCCGCGAAAAACGAGCTCCCCCATAAGAGATTGATTTCATTTGGAAAATAGCCATTCTGGGAGCTCGGGCACCCCCATCCCCGACAGAGCCGTTTTGCGTCGGGAGGGGGTTCCAGATGGATTTTCACATTGGAACGGTTCCGATGTGAAAATCCATCTGGGACCTCCCGACGCTGCGCAGCAGGGCCCAGCCGCGAAAAACGAGTTCCCCAATAAGAGATTTCATTTGGAAAATTACCATTTTGGGAGCTCGGGCGCGCCCCCCCGGCCCCGACAGAGCCGTTTTGCGTTTGGGGAGGGATCCAGATGCGTCGGGAGAGGGTCCCAGATGGATTTTCACCCTGGAACGATTCTGGCGTGAAAATCCATCTGGGACCTCCCGACGCTGCGCGGCAGGGCCCAACCGCGAAAAACGAGCTCCCCAATAAGAGGTTCATGTGGAAAATTGTCATTTTGGGAGCTCGGGTACACCCCACCCCCATCCCTGACAGAGCCGTTTTGCGTCGGGAGGGGGTTCCAGATGGATTTTCACCCTGGAGCGGTTCCGGGGTGAAAATCCATCTGGGACCTCCCGACGCTGCGCGGCAGGGCCCAGCCGCGAAAAACAAGCTCCCCACTAAGAGATTTCATTTGGAAAATGACCATTTTGGGAGCTCGGGCACGCTCCCCCATCCCCGACAGAGCCGTTTCGCGTCGGGAGGGGGTTCCAGATGGATTTTCATTGTGGAACGGTTCCGGGGTGAAGATCCATCTGGGACCTCCCGACGCTGCGCGGCAGGGCCCAGCCGCGAAAAACGAGTTCCCCAATAAGAGATTTCATGTGGAAAATTGCCATTTGGGGAGCTCGGGTACGCCGCCCCCCCGTCCCCGACAGAGCCGTTTTGCGTCGGGAGAGGGTTCCAGATGGATTTTCACGCTGGAACGGTTCCGGGGTGAAAATCCATTTGGGACCTCCCGACGCTGCGCGGCAAGGCCCAGCCGCGAAAAACTAGCTCCCCAATAAGAGATTTCATTTGGAAAATAGCCATTCTGGGAGCTCGGGTACACCCCTCCCCCATCCCCGACAGAGCCGTTTTGCGTCGGGAGGGGGTTCCAGATGGATTTTCACACTGGAACGGTTCCGGGGTGAAGATCCATCTGGGACCTCCCGACGCTGCGCGGCAGGGCCCAGCCGCGAAAAACGAGCTCCCCAATAAGAGATTTCATTTGGAAAATTGCCATTTTGGGAGCTCGGGTACGCCACCCCCCATCCCCGACAGAGCCGTTTTGCTTCGAGGGGGGTTCCAGATGGATTTTCACCCTGGAACGGTTCCGGGGTGAAAATCCATTTGGGACCTCCCGACGCTGCGCGGCAGGGCCCAGCCGCGAAAAACAAGCTCCCCAATAAGAGATTTCATTTGGAAAATGCAAATTTTGGGAGCTCGGGTACGCCCCCCCATCCCCGACAGAGCCACTTTGCGTCGGGAGGGGGTTCCAGATGGATTTTCACGCTGGAACGGTTCCGGGGTGAAAATCCATTTGGGACCTCCCGACGCTGCGCGGCAGGGCCCAGCCGCGAAAAACAAGCCCTTCAATAAGAGATTTCATTTGGAAAATTGCCATTTTGGGAGCTCGGGTACACCTCCCCCATCCCCGACAGAGCCGTTTTGCGTCGGGAGGGGGTTCCAGATGGATTTTCACCCTGGAACGCTTCCGGGGTGAAAATCCATCTGGGACCCCCGACGCTGCGCGGGAGGGCCCAGCCGCGAAAAACAAGCTCCCCAATAAGAGATTTCATTTGGAAAATGGTCATTTTGGGAGCTCGGGTACACCAGCCCCCTTCCCCAAGATGCGCCCGCAAGGCTCCCGAGAGCGCCCAGATGGAAAATCACCCGCTTCAGGTTCCAATTTTCACCCCGGAACCGTTCCAGGGTGATTCTGGAACCTGAAACGGGTCGATGCCACCCGAGAGGGGCCAGGAAGCGGGCGACCCCAGCAATTTTCAGAAAATCGATTTCGACGGGGCGATGCTGGCCACCGAGGGGCACCGCGGGTCGGTCGCCGTGGAGGGGGCGGCCGCTCCGCGGACAGCCCCGCCCGGCACGCCGCGGACGACGCCGCGAGGACGGAGCGGGGGCAGTTGCGGCAGCGCCCCGGCGAGGAAGCGGCAGCCCGCGCTCGGATGCGAAGGCGGCACCCGTGCACCGCGGTGCTGCCGCGGGGGCAGCCCCCCCGCGCCTGGGGGGGGCGCGTAGCTGCGACGGGGGGTGGGCGGGTTCTGCTTGTGTCCCCGTCTCACGTTGTCTCTTGTTGTCAGTTGTTGTCTCCCGCTGCCTCCCGTTGCCTCCAGCTGTCACCCGTTGTCTCCCGCTGTTTCTTGTTGTTCCCCGTTGTCTCCCAATGTCTCCAGTTGCCTCCCCCCACTGTCGCCCAGTGTGTCCAGTTGTCTCCCGTTGTCTCTCGTTGTCTCCCGCTGTCTCCTGCTGTCCCCCGTTGTCTACTGGTTTCTCCCGTCTTCTCCCGTCTTGTCATGTTCCCTCCCGTTTTCTCCCGTTCTCTCAAATAGTCTCCCGTTCTCCCCCGTTGGCTCCCGTTGTCCCATTGATAATTCGAGGAGTCTCCGCTTATGCCCCTAACTGCGCCACGCAGCAAAGTTGTTTCGGGCATGCTGCCGCAAGGGTGTGATTTCTGTTCGGGGGATCCTGAATTCGGGTGCGCGGGTCCGTTGTTTCATTGCGGATGGCGACCGTGGCATTGTATTCGCTCGTGCCCCAAAACGCACGGGCTGATGAAACATTCGTTGGACATTATAACGGGTTCCTCGTTGGCCCAGGAGATGTGCCCGCGCTCTTGGAAATGCAGAACGTCACGAGTAGGTAATCTGATCAATTCGCTCCTTGCGAAGCCTGGCGAATGAGATCGGCAGAACTTGTAGATGTTCAATGATTTGGTTTCTCCGGATGTTGCAATATTGCCAGCTGCTTGATTACATTGCCGTGAACTGAACTGTTCAGATGCTAGAATCTAATCTACGCTGCCTGACTGCCCGCATAAATGGGCCGAAGGATCCATTTCTCTTTGTCGTCCATTTCGCCCTCCTTGTCGTCAGTTTTCATGTCTCTTGGGTGCACTTCCGAACGAGCTCCGACGTTGCTGCGAATGTGTTGCGCATTACGTCTTGCAGGTGCATGATCCCCACGCTGACTGAGGGGCTCATCGAGATGTGCAAAGTTCTGCCAGACAACCCTGCGGATTATCTGGCGACTTACGTGGATTGCAAGCTTCTCGCTGTCTAGGTGTGATGCCCATTATGTTACTTGAGTGTCTTTCTGTATGTGTCATCCAATTTCCGACCAGCTGACCAGCGATCGTCGCCGATCGCTAGCATGATTGACCCGCTGAGGGCCCCTGTCGACCAGTGTGCACGAACAGTGGCATGTGGCAGCCGCAAGGAGAGTAAGGTGACCAAGGGATTGAAGCATGGGAAGGCAGGAAAGGGAAGTACGGAAATGGGCCTTGTCGCGATGCGACAGCTCAAGTCACGATGAAGACCACCACCATCAGGGCAAATGCGAGCAGCCGTTACCATCCTCATTGCGAAAGCTTGCGCAGTGATTCCGGGGAACGCGAAAGCAGCGGCCAGGATGTTTGAGGGAGGAGGCAAAGAGTGCAGGAGGGAGCGAGGGATCGAGAGGGCAAGGAGGGGTAGTGGGATCGGGAGGCTTCTGGTTTTGGTATGCAGATACAAAAAAACTATGGGGGTGGTTTGGGAATGCGTTGGGGATGCAGGTTCAGGGTTTGGAGATGCTTTGGAGCCCGTGTTGGCATCGGGAGGCCTCTTGATACTTCCAGGAGAGGAGCCATCCAGAGAGGGAGGAGCAGGAGGAGCAGGAGGAGGAACTGAAAGAAGAAACGGAAGGAGAAGGAGGAAGAGGAGGAGAATGAGGAGGAGGAGGAGGAGGAGGATCCAACAGAATGAGAAACGGAGCGGAAAGAGAAACGTAAGGAGAAGGGAAAGGAGGCGGCGGAGGACCAAACCATCGGCAGCGGCAGGAGAAGCGGAATGAAAAGGAGGAGGGGGAGGAGGAGGAGGACCAAAGTAAACCTACCTCCTCCTCTTCCAACGCCGTCGACGACGACGACGAGGCAGCTGCACTTGAGGTTGATGATGAGCTTTGCGCTCTCTCTCTTCTGACCTTTCTGCTGGGCGACGCAGCGCAGCACGTGCCCTGCGCTCACAGTCGGTGGAAGAAACTTCTGAGCAGTGGCGCAGGAGGTTTACGTCAGAGACATTTTCATTATCCAGGCGTGCCGCTCGATGTAGAATTGGCCCGATGAATCGAAACGGACGTCTGGTGCAGGCGCCCCCTCCGAGTCATGAGCAATGGCTCCAGGTCTGGCAAGCTCCTGGAAGTAAAGAATATATGACGGTGGAGGAAGCGGGCTGGGAGACTTGGCGAGCGAAGAGGGAGGGGGAGGTATACCAATGGGATTTGATGGAGGAGGAGGAGGAGTTGGAGCTGTCGCAACAAGGTTTAAATCATATTCGGTTCTATATCAAGAGGGCACCTGAGCGTAGAGCGGTTCCAGAAGGCAGCGCGCCACATTTATGGCATCAGTTGTTTTTTTCTACGAGGAAGGTTCAGCAGCAAGGGGGCGTGGGTTATGATGCTTCTATGCCAAGAGCCCCTTGGTTGTGGTGGATCATCTCGGTGGGCTTCGCAAAAAACAAGGCACTATTATACGACGCCGGTATGTTTGCATCGAAATCGGGAACGCGGCTTCCAAACAGTGCCCAACATGGACCCAGAGGGAAATTCGTCGTTCATGTTTTACATGTCCTGGGGAAGGCCTTCTATTCACGAGTGTTGAGCAGAGTGCCCTTTCAACATCATCATGTATTGATTTCGCACTAGCTGCGTGAGGCCGCCATTTGCATTGTTCAGATGAGTTGTTGGTGATTGTGTCGTGTGAAGCGCTCTTTTGTGATGATCCTTAAGGACATGACCAGCGCCTGTGGGAGTTCTGATTGCACAGACTCAGAAATCGCGATTGCGCAGTCCACCTCGGAGACGAATCGTGCCCTCTGCAGGTAGTAATGGGAGAAGAGCATGGTTGAATTAACTGCTGGTGAGACCACCATTCTTGTCAAACCGTTCCGAGGCGGCGTCAGAGGGGGGGGGCCTTCACCATGGCCGCGTTCTTAGGTACTTTTCTCGGGCTGCTCTGCAGTGAGCCGAGTAATGGGGTCGAGTCGACTTGGTGTCGCGTTTCCTCGTTTCGAAGTGGCTGGAGTTTCAGTGTGGTTTCAGGTTGTTGACGCATGCATCTGATGTAAACAAAACCATTGTGGCCTCGAGTAACGTCACCCTGGGGTGCCTTTTCGGGAACGTTCAGGAGATGGACGGGGCTTTCGATTCAGTGATGAAGCCCTTTGGGTACGTCCAGAAGCAAGAGTGTTCGACGCATTTCGCTTCCCAGTGGACTCGGGCTCGGCAGGCAACCCGAAAGGGCATCGCGGGCATCCAGGGAAAAAATCAAGGACATCGCGATGCGCTTGGGCCCCCGCTGCCGAGTTCGAGATTCCAGCCGCCAGGATGTCACTGGGGGCTGCTTGGCAGCAAGGACTGCAGGCTACCGCGTCGGTGGCCTATGGTCGCTGGCCATCCTTTTTAAAGTTGCGCACGTGCTTGCTCGTGGGCAGCGCGCACAATGCTCCGCCCTCAGGCTTGGCGCCGTTCGTTCCAAGCAAGGCCGATCGCCGCCGCCTGGACGGTTGTTCGGCCCCCCATGGCGCGGAGTGCGACGCTGGGGAGAGCGACGGTGCGCGAGGAAACCAAGACTACGAGTCGCTTTCGCACCTCCTAGGTCCTTACGTACACCTTAGGCGATGCTTAAGAAAACTTAAGTTTTCGGCCAGAGCCTCGATTATTCTTAACGTTTCAATGTAAATCTTAAGATGTTAATGGAAATGTTGGGTTTTTTATTCAAGTTCTGAGACTATGAATTTCTTAACCCATGATTTCTAAAGCATTTCGCAGGGTGTATTGGCGAGTGCTTGACAGCGAAAGCGAATTGAAGATTCGCCGACTGAAGTGGCACCAGGGTCGGACATCACATCCGGCCGTCGCGCGCCGTGTTCGGGGAGCTCGAGCGCGGGGCGGCGGCGGGGTTCCTGCCGCAGATGCTCCACGGGGCCCCTCTTCCGAGGCGGCGCCTCCGAGGTTGCGCCAGTTGTCGCGCGATCTTGAGTTCGCCGCAGGAACCGTCGATGGCGAGGTGATTGACGCGCTGCTGCGGGGCCATACGTTGCGCGGAAAAACGGAGGAGATGGGCGAGTCTGGTACTGTTGACATGAGAGTGCTACAGGACTCGGGTTCAGGCCCCTCCTCCAGGTCACGCGTTGGCGCGCGCTGAGTTTGAGGGGCCTCCTGCAGTTCCCGGCGGGGGCCCGCAGTTTCATTGCCGAGGTCGCGCGGATAAGGGCATGCGCGGGGAGCTCTGCCTCGCTCGCGAGACATGCATGAACGATTATGGGGCCCAGCATGACGCGCGAAGCCTAGCGCGTGAGACACCCCCCCCGCATGCGCGCGCGCTGCAGGCAGGCTTTCTCGGGCAATATCGCAGCTTCCACGGATCTCTCGGGCCCGATCCTCAGAGGCAGTTGCCGCGCTATCGCGCCGTGGGCGCTGGGGGAGATGCAGCAACCTCAGAGTTGGAAGTATTTTCTATGCGAATGTGAACTTGCGGATCTCCCTCGTTTATGCAGTCATTTCGCTTTTGGGCCCCCCCCGTGGCAGCCCCACCATACACGTCAGAACGCGCACCTCAGAGCTTTGCCCCTCGGCGGCGGAGCTGGCGGCGCCACCGTGGCTCAGCGAGAAGAGGGAAGGCCCCGGCGAGGGCGAGCAGCTGGATCGGCGGCGGGCGGCATCGCGACGCGGACGAGGGAAGAGAAGGGCTGCGACGGGCGCGGCAAGGACGTGGCGTGCGTCGCCGAGATGGTCGCGCGGCCCTTGATCACCGCTTCGCGCGGGGTCGCAGTCGCGGACAGTGCCGTCTTCGTCGGGCCGGACATCGCGCTCGGTCGCGGCCCCCCCCGCGCAGATGGCAGTCGCGGGCAAGGGGTGCGACGGCCGCCGGATCCAGGACATGAAGGCCACGCAGAACCAGGGTGGGGAGAAGGACTTCAAGGGGAGAGGGCCCCCCCCCGCGCGCACATCTCCGCGGCTGCAACGGAGCGCCGCGCGCCGCGCGCGCCTGCGACGGGGCCCGCGCAGGCCGCAGAGGAGAAGCGTCTGCAGGAGAGCAAGGACTGGCGGCAGCAATGCATGAGCCTGGACACGGACCTGAAGACGGCGGGTCGAGCAGCTCCGCTTTTCGAGCGCGAGCCCCTGCGCAAGGAGAAGAGGTGCGTCACCGCGGCGGGGGGCGGATTTCGAGTGGCCGACGTGAATGGAGGCATCGAAGATCTTGGAGTCGGTGATCGGCTAAGAGGGCGGGACTTTCTGATGGGATCAGTCCCGCGGGGCCCTACGACCGCGAGCTCATGGCTTGGGTGGACTGAGCAGGCGGAGCTTGAGTACTAGCGCTCGCCTTCAGCAGTTGATTGCGAGTGGACAGGTGGCCCCAGACATTCTGGAACGATCGGAACGTCGAACTTCGTCGCGCAGTGACTCTGAGCTGCCGCCAATCCCGAAATTTGCGCTAGCAGGCGCCCGTCGCAGGCTAGAGGGGAAGGCGCGGGTGGTGGTTCGGCGCGGGGGCGGCGGGGAAGGAGAGGAGCTCACTGAGCTTTCGGGCCGACCTCCTGTTGCTCGATGCGCGCCCAGTGGAGCGTCGGACGAGGCCAATGCCTTTGTTTGGTTGAGCGAAGCTTTCGCCTTCGAAAGTGGTCGCGGGGTCCGTGGTGGCCCGCCTCAGAGACCTAGCGCGTGCCGAATTGCATTGTGTGTTCATGTCGTGAGGCAGATAGCACAGTCGGGACTCCATGAGTTGTTCCAGTTCTAGTTATCCCCCCTCCCCCTCCTCGCTCTCCCCATCCCGCCCCTTTTCCTTATACATGACTCCACCTTGTCGCGCTCCGAGGCCGGTTGACAGGGCGGGCAGGGCGTTTCCCGTGAGATTTCCTCGCCATCTCTGATCATGAAGTTTAAGAATGGCAACCGTTTCACAGATGAAGGGCGGGTGGTTTTCAACATGTGGCTCGCGCCTTAGCGCCGCGCGCATTCGTTACAAGAAACTGTAAGAGCTGCATTAATTGAGGGCGGGTGATTTTCAAAATGCGGTTCTCTTGTTTTTGCGCCGTGCAAAGTCGCCCTCCCCCCCCCAGAATGCTTGCAAAAGCTTGACGGATTGAGGGTGGGTGGTTTTCGAGATGCGATTATCGCCGTAGCGCCGCGTGCATTCGTTGCAAAATGGTGCAACTGTTTCACGAATTCTAGACGCTTCGCGTGCCCCCACCAGCCCGTACAGACACAATGTCCAGGCGAGTTGAGGTGCTCAGTGAAATGTGGGAGCAAAGAGGGGGACGGTCGAACCGTGCGAAGGAGGGAGGACGAGAAGGAGGAGGCTGGATGGATGGATGAGGGAGTGGGGGGAAGGAGTATACACCGGATGAAGAGGAGGAGGAGGAGGAGGAGGAGGAGGAGGAGGAGGCAGGAGGCAGGAGGCAGGAGGCAGGAGGCAGGAGGGAGGAGGGAGGAGGAGGAGGGAGGAGGGAGGAGGAAGAGGAGGAGGAGGAGGAGGAGGAGGAGGAATAGGAGGGGGAAGGAGGAGGAGGAGGATGAGAGGGACGAGGAAGAGGAGGAGGAGGAGGAGGATGAGGAGGAGGAGGAGGGCATGCAAACGGGCCAAAGGTCTCGTGGGTGCCTCTCGGAGCCTCTTGGGCTATTTCTTGGGCGTTTCTTGGAGGCCTCTTGGGACGTCTTGGGGGTCTCTTGGCGGTCCCCTAGTTGGGCGTCTTGGGTACCTCGGGGGGGCTTCTTTGGGGACCGCTTAGGGTCCTTTTCGGTGCCTCCTGGAGGCCTCTTGGGGGCCTCCTGGGGCCATCTTGGAGCCATTTTGGGGCCTCTTGGGGCCTGCTGGGGGCCTCTTGGGGCCATCTTGGAGGACATCGATCAAGCAAGAGGGGAGATTCAATTTGCGCGCCCCCTCGGGAGCCCCAAAAATCACCTCCTAGACCCCTCTTGGGGCGTTCTTGGGCGCTTTGGGGGCCGTCTTGAGGCTCTCTTGGGCCCCTCTGGGGGCCCTCTTGGGCCACCTTGGAGCCACCTTGAGGCCTCGGAAAGCCATCGGAAGCGAACAGGCGACACATTCCCCATAGGTTTTTGGAAGGATTTTGGCCTTTCGGGGGCCTCCTTGCCTCTTGGAACCGTCTGGGAACGTTCTTGGGGCTTCTTGGAGCATCTTGGGAGCAATCTTGAGGCACCTTGGGCTGTCTTCAGCTATCTTGGAGGTCATCTTGGGGTCTCCGAGGCCCTCTTGGAGCCGTCTTGGGCCATCTTGGACGATCTGACCGCTCGCGGCACCCCTCGTCCAGGTCCAGGGGAGGGGGTAGGGGGGAGGGGTCAACTCCTCCCCGAAGGGGAAGAACGGGATTGGAAGAGGAAACTCCCTAATCCACCTACGCCCTGAAGGGCTGGTGGGATTGAGGAAGTCTCGTTTTCAAAATGTGGTTCTCGCCTTTGCTCAGCGCGTACTCGTTGTCAACATTTGCAACAACGTCACGAATTGAGGGCGGCTCCCTTCCAAAATGTGGTTCTTGCTCCAGAGCTCCGCGCATTCTTAGCAACATTTCGCACAAGTGTCACTAAATCTCACGGCTAACGTACCAGAAATGGTGTGTTGGACCGGTTTATTATTGTCAGGCACAACAGTTGCGTTGATTCGTTGTGTTGAGGTTCCAGGAATAGCGTTCTGGCACGATTCAGGATCGCCAAGATTTCAATCAGGTTACTTCGCGGCGTCGAAGTCCTGACTGGTGTTTGGGCACGCTTCTAGTTTTGTACACGGTTGTCGCCCAACGGTGCAGTTCCTTCATTGGAAATGAACTTTTGTAGGGGCTTGCGAAGAGGGAGCTTGGAGGGAGGGTGTATTCCAACGTCGTTGATGAGTCTTAGGTTTGCATCCTCCTCCTCCTCCTCGTCTTCCTCTTCCTCCTCTTTCTCTTCCTCCTCCTCCTCCTCCTCATTCTCCTCCTCCTCCTCCTCCTCCCTCTCAAGCATCGGATCGAGGCTCTCCGTAGCATTTTGGCTTCTCGGCGAGCTCAGAGTCGTGTCCGACGCCGCATCGCGGCGCCTGGATGGCATCGCGTCTTCACCTGTTCCATTTGGCTGACGGTCGCGGTGGCGAAGTCGGACAAAGAGTTGAGCACGGATCGGCGTACTTTTCGTGGTGTATTTGCGGGAGGTCGGTCAGGTCAGGTCCAGACCGGGCTGGGGCTTCCTCGTCTTCGGCTGGTTCCTGAACCGTGGCCCTTCTCTTCCGCACATACCCACCAAGTTTTCGATTGGTTCCAGCAACAGGTACTTGGTTATTGGCCGAGCCTGGCCAGCGCAAGGCAAACGCTTTTTGGTGTTAGCTCAGCCTTTTCCAGCGCAAGGTGTATTTTCTGGGCTATTCGTGCTTGGAGCTTTCATTTACAGTTATTACTGCTTTCTGTTGGGCTGTGAATTTTCTGTGGGCTCCAGCAACAGGCACCTGGTTATTGGTTGAGCCTGGCCAGCGCACGGCAAACGCTTTTGGTGTCGGCTGAGCTTGGCCAGCGCAAAGTTTATGTTCTGGGCTGTTCGTGGTTGGAGTTTCTTTTGCAGTTATCACTCTTCAATTTTGGGCTGCGGGCAGGTTTGGAGGAATGAAGTTGCGCATTTGGTAGTGGGTATTTGTTGTGCCTTAGCCTGGCAGTTGGTGAGGCAGTTTGTGGAGGAAGCGAGCCTTGCACCCATGCAGCTTTCGAGGTTGTTCGGTTGCGGGTTAGCCTAGTGACCCGTGTTGGGCTTCATCATGGACAGGGCCGCATCGAGTTGATTTCATCTCTGCTTATTTGGCTGTCACTTTTGTGAGCGGTGTGGTATTCACTCTCTGTGTGCGACGAGGGACTCATCGCGGGTATGCGCGGCCGCGGTCGTCCTCCTCTGGCTCCTGTTATTCCTGCCCTTAGTCGTCTGGTTCGGCTACTTCTCGTTCGAGTTCAGAGGTTGGCCCGAGGGAATCAGAATCACTCTTGCGATAGCGGAGTCTCCAGGAGTCTCCTCTTCCTCCTCCTCCTCCTCCTCCTCCTCCTCCCCCTCCTCCTCCTCCTCCTCCTCCCCCGCCTCCTCCCCCTCCTCCCCCTCCCCCTCGCGCGCCTCCGCGCGGCGGCGCCGCCGCGGGCGCCCCGCGGCGCCCGCGAGGAGAACCACGCCGCGGACCCGCCGGCCGAGCACTTGCGCTTCGACTTCCGCTGAGGGCGCGCGCCTCGCCGGCCGCGCGCGCTCCGCGGCGGGCGCGCGCGAGATGCGCCGCTGGCCGCGCGCCGAACTGGGCGCGCGTCCGGCGACGGGCCGCAGGACGGCCGCGGCGCGCGAAGGGTCGGCTGCACGTAAGAGTGACCCTTCGCCAGAGTGACCTCCAAAAGGAGGAAAAGGTACCCATACTGCTACTCTTGCCTCGTCTTCGTCTTCTTGGGGCTTCCTGGGAGGCCCCCGTCGCCACCGCTGGATTCGCCTCGAATTCCTGGTCAGAACGCATCCCAGGAGCGATCCAGGGAGTAGCGGTGTCGGTACTTTCGGGTTTCCCCACACCTCCTGGTGCGGGCCCACAGGCGTTTCCCCAGCCTTGGCCTGCGCATGGATCCGGGCCCCCCGCGGCCCCCCAGAGGCCACGCACCAGAGGCCACTCTGCCAAGGGTCACTCTTGCGTGTAGGCGCGAGGGGGGCAAGGGGCTGTCGAGGCCTCCCAGATGGGGTCCGAGAAGGCGGGGTCGGCGGATGGCGCCGCATCGCCGATGCATCGGCGGTGCGGCTCGATGCGGAGCCAGATCTCGTCCACGCTGGCGTCGCCGATGCACCGCCGACGTCGCTGATGCGGCGCGATCATCCGATCCCATCGACCCAGAGCCCATCTGGGAGGCCTCTAAAGTGCTCGGCGGTCGAAGAGGAGGCCCTGAGGTCGAAGGCGAAGACACTTCATGAGCATAATTTTTCGGAGCTCCGCGCGGATTTCTTGAATCGGCGCTGGGGACCCCATTTGGCGCCTCCGGCGCCGCGCCTGGCTCGCTCCGCCCGTCAGGGAGAGGGGACCCGGCGCCGATTTAAGAAATCCGGGCGGAGCTTTGAAGTTTATGTTTGTTTTTGTTGTTTCTCTATGGGGGGATGGGTCCCTGAGGATAGGAAGGGACCCCAGGTCTGGTTGCTATCGCTTGAAGCCTGTCGTCCTGGCCATCTCTGAGCCACCGAGGCGGGGCGGGCGCTGGGCAAGCGGTGCCCCTCTGCCAGGGTGGGTTCTGGCGCTGGGCTGGAGTGGACCTCTGATCGCCCACCTCCTCCTCCTCCTCCTCCTCCTCCTCCTCCTCCTCCTCCTCCTCCTCCTCCGCCCACCCCGCCCAGGAACGTGGGGATTCATTAACGGGGATCCATTGGCGATGTATTGCCGAGTTCAGTTGATTGTCTCCCCTTCTGAGTCGCCCCCCCCCCCCTCCCTATCGTCGCCCCTCGGGCGGATGCGGGGCGGGGGCTGGGCGGGCGCTGGGCAAGGGGTGCTCCTCTGCCAGGGTGGATCTGCTGCTGGGATAGAGTGGGGGCGTCCAGGTGCGCCTTTCTGGACCTCAGAGGGCTTCTGGCCCCTGGGGTGGGGCGCCCCCCTTCCCCCCCCAAGAGCAGTGCGCTGGAGGTCACCGTTGGCAAAGGTCAACCATACATACGCTGCGTGCTCCAGAAAGGGTCTTGCCTTCGAGGGTCGAAGGAGTTGACATCTCTTCCTCGGCGGAAGCTGGCGGAAGGCCGATGGAAGTAAAAGTTGTCCCTCCAAGAAATGCACCTTTTTGGGGATCCTTCTCATGAGGACGAGGAGGGGTCCTGGGCTACCGTCGAAGTCGAGAGGAAGAGTTGCTCACAGGGGTACACAGGGCCCGTGTCCCTCACGACCCTGTTCTTGCGCCCAACTTGTGGCAGCCACGCCCTGCTTGTACCCTGCCTGTGGCAGCTTTGCTACACTTGCGACGTCATACTGCTGTGCGACAGCTGCCGGGAGGGGTGGGGGGAACTCAACTGCACATTGCCCATAAGTCGCCTATCTGGGCTTGGGTTACCCTGGCCTGCCCAAGAGCGTACGGTTTCGCTATCGAGGGCCTATCGCCGATCGATCGTCGATGTATTGACGATTCCAGATCGATTCTCCCCCCGCTCCTCCCCGCCCTGAGCCGTTGCTGCCTCTTTTTCGCCCCCCCCTCGAGGGCGGGCGAGGGAGGATGTGAATGTTTCTCAAACAGTGCTTGCATTCAGGGGCCCTCACTTGATTTGCCCAAGTAATTGGACGAGTGTGGCGGGTTTCGCCTGGTGCCTGGTTGGTGGCCGCCCGTGGGCGCCTCGTGGGCGCGCCGTGCACTGAGCGGGTGTGGTGGGGTTTCGCCTGGTGCCCGCCTGTGGCGCCTGATGGGCGCCCTGTGTGCTGGGTGGGCGTGGCGGATCTTCGCTTGGCGCTCGCACGGCATGGCTTGCACCACGTGGATTCCAGAACGCAGCCTGCATTGCATAGCCTGGACCACGAAACTTGCAGCGCATAGCTGACAGCATATATTTTGCAGTGTGCACAGGCTGCATCAGATAGCCTGCCATGCATATTTTGCACCGCACAGCTTGCACCACGTACACGGCGCCACCTACCTTGCGCAGCATCTATTGTACCGCATCGGTTGCACCACAGCCTGCACCACATAGATTGTAGTACATATGCTGCACCACATAGCGTGTGCCGCATAGGTTACATCACGTGGATTAGTCAATGCACTTCTTCCGCACCACCATCCTCTTGCCCATCCTGCTCCTTAACCTTGCATGCACCGTCTGCTGCACTGACTGCTTTTCTCCTGCAGCTACACTTTGGCTCTAGGGCAACGGAAAAGGAGCGAGCCTGCGGCGCGCGCGTGCGTCGGCCGGCGGGCCGGTTTCCTCCCTGCTGTGTTATTCTAGTGTGTGTTTGACGGCATTTTCCCTTTTTCCCCATGTCATCGGCGAAGCCCAGTGACCATTATATAGCAACGGAACATATTGCAGGGATTATGAATATCCAGGCAAAACACTGGTTATCAGCCGAAATGACGGCACATCAGTTGGCTTCGCAGAGCATGGGATCACAGGAAGGAGCGCTCGGGCGAACAGAAGATCGATTCTTTCCCAAGCGTAGCGAAGGTGTGGCCGCCTCTACGAGGTGGCCATGCTCTCGTAATCCTCCCAGATGGCAAGCACCACAGACCGTGTTTGACTTGGCAGAAGGGGATTTTTCGGTTGATTCGGCGACCAGGTCTAGAGCACAAATCTCAGGCGGAAGGTATGGCGCAACCAAAACTTCCGCCGAAGGAACGTCTGGCTTGGCGTCGGTGCATCCGGGCGCCCAGCCGTCGATTGGCTTAGATTTCGAGATGTAGAAATTGTTGGATCAAGTCCCCATCGGAATGTCAGGCGTCGAGAATCCGGGCCTAGAGCGCGCAGCTCAGTTCGACTTGCATGGACAGAGCGAGGATGTGAGTGACTGGCAATCGGGAAGGGACAGTTCGCACTCAATTGAAAAGAACGGAGAGTACGCCCAATTCCATACCTCGCCCGGTCCATCGCATCATCTCGATCCTCTCCCCGATGGATGTATCGGGCTCGCTTCAGGCGCGGACCAGTCAGTGAACATGACAGTTGATCATGTCACGGCTGAGGCAATCCAGAAAACCATTCCAGAGGAAGCCCCGACAGGGGCAGATGCTCGTCGGCACAGCCGATATCGAGCTCTGCAGATGTTGTGCGCGCAATAATAAGGAACACGAGAATCTACACGCATGACCCCCCATCCGATGACAAAGAAGCCGAAGGGCGAGAATGATGACTAACATTTTCACCTTTATTGCAGAGGTTTTCGCCGTCCAGACTTCACATTGCCCCGGACTAACAGGGGCATGGTGCCGGAACTCGACGAGCTCGTGGTGCAGAAGAGACGAAACAGCACAGTCAAGACGCCGATTTTAGTAACAGGGGTGTAAGAACAAGGGAGCAACACTTTTTTTGATCTGCAGGGCGAGAGCGAACCTCTTCCGCCGACAGCTACGCGGGACGCGCACAGCTTTGATTAACAGAGACAGGACTGGAGCAGGCGGGGCCTCGCGCGGCCAGGGGCGGGCGAAGCCCGGGGATCAGGCGGCGCCGAACGGGGCGCGCAGGAGAAGGCGCACCTTGGACAGGAGCCCGGCGGCGAAGTCCCGGGAGGAGAAAAGGCCGGAGGCGTGGCCGTCAGCGGCGCTTCGAGAACACCAGCCCCGCGCGTTGCGGGAGAAGGCGCGCCACTTGACCAGGTCGACGTCCGAGAGGAAGAGGAGCACCACGAAGTCGGAGGGTAACGTTGCGCCACCAAAGTGATGCCAGGAGTGCCAGTTGCGGCAGCCCACTCCACAGACATGGGGGCCCGCGGCATGAGGTGCGGCAGCCAGGCGAACCGCGAACGCAAGGGAGCAACGCACGCCTACCTCCCCCAGTGCGCGATGCCGTTCCAGCTAAGTCCCCAGGGCCGGACGTTCCAGTTCTAGGGGATTCGACGCCCTTGCATCACCACGATTGGCGTCGAATACCACCAGCAGCAGCTTCTCGACGCGGAAAAGTTGCTGGAATGCCGGACCTACGCGTCCGACCCTGGCGCAGCATCGATGCCCGGGGAAGGCGCGCAAGCCGGGGGGGCCGCGTCGAAGGCCTGTGCGTCTAGCATGGCTTTGCGCGGAATGTCCTGCGATGGAAGAACGCAGTTGCCATCGCGTCGTCATCAGGAGTGGGCGGAAAGACACAAGCAGGACCGAGAACAGTTGAGAGCTGCGAGTGCAAAAAATACAGCAAGCAGATCATCTTTGAGGCACAGGTAGAAAAAAAAGGCCGCTGAAGAGGCTAACGAATGCTTGCAGTATCCGAGGCAGAGAGGCAAGCAATGGCACAACCGGTGGAACGTGACAAAACTGCCACTATGGAAGATGCGCAGAAATGGATGCAGCAAGCTGAGGCCAGTGCAGCAGGAGTTACAGGCGATACTCAGCGGCGCCATGCTCAAGAGGAGAATGAAATATTGAGAACCAGGGCATGGCCGAACAACTGGTGTCAGACCCCCAGCAGAGAGCTGAGGGAGAGAAAGCTGAATACATAGAAATGGCCGATGCCGCCAGGAGGGAAGCAGGAGGAGCCCGAGAACAAGCAGCGCGAGAATATCAGGAGCTCCGCAATCAATTTGAACCTGCTAGATTCGAGGCCGAAAGAGCAAGATCGGAAGCTCTGCGAGCCCATCCAGAACAAGGCACAGAAGGCCCAGGCAGTCAGAAATTAGGACCAGAAGAGAATGGCCGCGGCCTGGGGTCGTCTGGAATGGCACGCAGATTAACACATCAGAAACAAGGTTCCTGCCACTCGGGCCGCGAGTGGGGAAAACAAGCGGTTAAGGTCTGACCTGGAGCAACACTGGATGGACAAATAATCACGGGATAAAGTCCGGTTACCAGGGCAACCCCCGGCACAGATTTTGTCGGGAGCAGGGCTTGCGATTGCGGCTTCGCCGGCGGAAGTGGGCTCCAAGGGAAAGTTCGGATCAGCGCCGTCGCAGCCGATGCATGTTGAGCCGCCTCCTCATCCGGTCGATGCTCGCCCCGTTCGCGAACATGACAACGCGCGAGCTCAGACGCGAACGGGCAACCCGAGTCAGAACTGTCACCTTTTGTAACGAATCTAGGTATGCATGGGTCGTTCAAAACGCGCGCGTAGGGGCCGCCTGGACACGGGCACCTTTCGGTGCACTGAGTGCGCCTGGAAGAAAGAGTTTTGACGACGGGATGGTCTCATGAAATGGGAAAAGCCGCAAGGCGTCTTTGATGCTCGCCGCGCCAACAACGATCCGGATGAAAAGTCACCTAGACGCTCGGATTTGCTGCAGGATGTTGGATCAGAACGCAAGACAAGTAATCTTGCCGATCTCATGGGCATGTCAGTGTTCAAATCAGACAAGTCGGATTCTGAGAAAATGCCAACGGTGACCGCCCCGTCAATACCCGCGCTTCCTCTCGTAAAATCGCATCTCATTCCAGGGCCGGCTGTCGAGAAGCCTCGTAGAACGAGGGGGGGTTCAATGCGGGAGTATGTCAAAGAAAAGAATCCTGGGAATGTCATTTTTAACTTCCAGATTTCAGGGCCCCCTGACAACATTGACTTGCCTGGGCGCCTTCATGTCACCATCGGCTCAGCCGCGGCCAGTGACGGACGCGGAGATCCGGGAGGACACGAAAATGACCAGAGAGATGACCAGAGTGCACCCCTAAGCGCGGACATTATCGCTGCGATACGTTTTGACGAGACTGGTGAACCCAAGCCACCCAAAGGCCCCCCAGGGGGACCCGGCGGCGGCGGTGACCCAGACGGAGACGGCGGCGGGGGGCCGAATGGCCATCATGACCCAACCTGGCAGACGTTTAATGCCAACCAAGTGGATGTGAATTGGAGGGGCTTTGGAAACAATGAAGAGCTATACTTGCTGGACATACCGACTGCCCAGACACTCCGAGCATGGAAGCAGCATTGCATATGAGCGGTAGTTGGATCATGGCATGACGTTAAGGCGGCGCAGACATGGGTCACTGAAGCCATGGAACCCGACGTGCCGAAGGAAAACCTTAGAGACTCTGGGTCAATGATGCGCGTTGACATGATGTGCGTAACGAATCTGCTTGAGAAATTTGCCGAGGTGAAGCGCAGCCAACGTCTGTCAGCGCAGCATACTCATTCCCTTTCACAAATCCACCGCATGGAGCACTCCTGTCAGATTGAGGGGCGATTCCTCACTGGCCGAGAGATGATACGCGCAATCTGGGCTTGGTGCTCTGTCAGGTTTGAAAGTGGACAACACTGGAGATGTCGAGATTTGTTCAAAATAACGGTTGGCCGACAGAAGCCCTATCAATATTTGCACAATTTCTATCATGAATGGCTGGAGCGATATCAAGAACTGTACTGTGCCAGGGAACCGTCGGATGATATGAAGGCTTCAGTACGTGCGCATTCCTACGAACAGATTTGACAGGTTCCGAGGCTTGAGTACGCAGTGTAGTGGTATGAATTGGCGACAGATGCCCCGGGCGCGGGGATGCGCACATATCAATGGCTTCTGCTTCAGGTTGAATCACTGATGATGCGGGACAGAGGACAGTGGGCCATGTCCGAACATGAATCGACCCTCAATTCCGCAAATAGACAGGCCCGCCTGGCAGGTGGGACGAATGAGGGCGGCGGGGGCGGACGAAGAGCCTCCGCCATGGCGGCGACAATCCATCGATTAGGATTGCCCGCGGACAAGACGGCGAGCGGCAGAACTAAAGGCGACGCGATTGGCAAATTTGCGAGGCAAGGAAAGAATTGCCCAGAAGCAGGGCAAGGTTGCCCCTGTAATAACAAGGGGCCTAAAACACCGGCCGCGCCGACACGGCCGGGGGCGGGCGGCGATCGCATGACCACCGGCTGAAAGAACGACCGAAGAGGCAGGAGCGAGCAGTCTGGAAGTAAGGGCCCGAAAGGAAAGGAACGGCCTCGCTCCTCGACTCCATCGAAACAAATTCGGCATCTCGAATGCGGCGCAGTCGCGGACGAGGAGTCAGTCGGGGGCCTCGCGAGAGCGCCAGAGTAAGATGGCGCGCCGCGCATGGTCGCGCGACCCCCCCAGCAAGGGCGCCGAGAGTGGGCGCTGCAAGCGGCGCAGAGGCTTGTCCGAGGCCGAGGAAGTCACGCGGGGTAAATGCGAAGAGGCTCAGCTCAAGGCTGGCAAGTCCTTAGGCTATCAGAGAACCTCAAGGCAAGCTGATTCTGCTGCCGCGAATGCCGGCGACGCCGCGCCAGGAGAAACCCCAAGAAGCCGAGAATCGAGCAGGAGCCGTGGAAAGAACAGAAGCAAGGGCACAGGGAAAAGAGAAGACAAACCATGCAGGGTGTTCACAGAGACAGGATCTTGCCCACGAGGTATAGACTGTTGGTTCGCGCAGAACACGCCAAACCATCCGTGGCGATGGCGAGGCGCTGGCGTATTATTGGCCAGTGCCAAGATGATCGTCGTATCTCTCTCCCTTATTTGGCTGACGTGTTCTTGTTTCTTGGAAATGTGGTCACGATATTCCCGCCGGCTAAGCCGACAAGGGAAGGGCGGGCATGGGCTCCCTGGCACAGCCAGCCGAGCCCTTTTTGCGCGTCCTGCCCCGCTGGCCTGGGGATCTCGTGGTCTACAAAACAAGTCAGATGGACAACCAACGATGGTTGACACACATGACGCATGATCATTTATTTTCATTACATTTTCCGAAAAAGCTGTTCCGAGACGCAGCAAGAACGCAAAGAAAAGTTGACGAAACTCGTCGCTATCCTCGTTCAGTTGCATCCTCTTCCAAGGGAGGCCATCGTATCCTTTTGTGATGAGCCCCACTGAAAAAGTTGCGTCAAACCTGCGAAGACGGGTAGACGCGGACTGAGCGCCCAGTTTCACCCCTCCACTCGTGAACCAACTGCCACTCGAAGGAAGGTGCGTCGCCGCAGCCCAAGAGAGCTGCCTGCGAGCGTAGTCAATAGGTGGAATTTCCGAGAGAAGAATATCGACGAAGTCACGCTGAGTGGGAAGCATCGTTGATGGAGGCCCAGCTCAGAGCATCTGATTTAACCGACGAAGTCTGGAATCTTTGGTTAGCATCTGAGGGAAATGAAGAAGCTGCCCGAGGTGGCTCAGCCGCTGCGGGGCGCAAGGAGAAACCATCTGCGCACCTCGGCGCGCTTAGGTTCATAGTCGACAAAGGCTGTGGACACAACCTCATTGCAGAGAGGTTCATTCGAGCTGCAGGCGCAATGGGCATGATAAAAAGATTAGAAGATTCAGATACCTTGTATATTACTGGAGGTTCCCCACGGGCCCTCGGCGCAGTTTGCGTCGCATGCCCCAACTTCAGGGGTGGGGGCTTTGAAGCGTCGGTCATGTCGGAGACGCCGGCGGCGATCTCAGTGGGAGATCGGCGCGCGGATCGCGGCTTTACTCTCGTCTGACCAGCCGGCCAGCGACCCTACTTTTTTCTGCCCAGTCGTCACGGAGTAGACCTGATCGCCGAGGGCAAGATGCCATACTTGACCCTATCTGGCAGAGGGGCGCCGGGACAGTGGATGCGCGGTTGCCGCCGGGAAGCTTGCGATTCCCGAGCGGCGGCGTTGCGTGACGTCAGGCGCCCGAACATGTCTGGGCGACGTGGAATCAGCGGGAGGTCTTCTGCCCCATTCCATTCAGAGTCGCTTGGTGGTAGACCAGCACACACATGAGATGATTGGTAATCATGGCTACGCGGGTGGCAGGCCAACCGCGGCCGAATGCCAATTCCCGCCCGACATAGACTCCATGGATACAAACACTTATTTCTACGATTCGCCTCGGACAGCTCGCGAATGTGGTTGGGGCAAAACGCCCGCAGGCGTCACGAGTCTTGTAAATCCCCCATCTGCCCCCAATCACGACACAGTCGTTGGTTGCGTGACATCAAACCACGACTTAGCTGAGGGTTGTGCGGCTAAGTTTGAGAACCCTTGTTGGCATGGGGTCTCTGGAGCATTTCCCTGCGACGTGGATCGCGGGCTGGGTTTCATCGCGGTGACCGCTGCGCCTGACCAAAACGCGGATGCAAATGAGAGTTCGGTTGGGGTTGACATTGTTGACATCGACGTACCGCCCGAAATCGACCCACATGGCGTTGAGGTTGAGGCGCCAGTCTCGGCGACCTGAGCGGCTCAAAAAGAGCGCAGCCTCCCTCCCACACTTGCTGAATCACACTCCCAAGAAAACCTTTTGCTCGGCGTGTAACTGGGAAAAGGCTATACGGCGCCAACAAAGGGAAGCGCGGAAGGAAGAGGGCACCGCGACCATGCGCGAACCCCACGACGTTCAGACACCTGACCACCATGGACCACTGGCTTGCGATGGATGACCTATCGCGGGGGCTCCACGACGAGACCGCGTGCGTGACTTTTCGCGACCAGGCAACATATTTCATAGCAGCACAGGGTGTGCGCGACTAATCAGCGATTCACGTATGTAACTCTTCGATTAACCTTAAAAGTCCAGGAGACAAGTTAGAGTATTGTGATACTGACGGTGCGGCAGAACTCGCACGCGCGTGCATCGAGTTGCACATGGCCCTACCATCCCTGGCAACAAGAAGCTTATGGCTGTCGCTGAACGATCCAACGGAATTGTTCAAATGGGGACTCGAGCCCTGTTAACGCAGGCCGGTCTGCCCCCGCCTTTTTGGACGCATGTTGTCCGATACTTCGGTCTTTGCTATAACGCAAGGGTCCCCGGCGAAGGTGAATCGTCATGGAAGCGCAGATTCGGACACGAGTGTGCAGCGCCTTTTCGTCCGTTTGGCTCTCTCGTTCGATTCGTGCCTCCTCCTGAATCTCGATGTTGGATCGTCAAGACAGGCGGGGCGATGGTCGCGGGAATTGGCCCCGGATATGCACATGAAGCGGGGAGCGTGGTGGGGCCTGAAAGCTACGCGACACCGTCGAGACAATTTGGTGGACTTAACGTGGACCCGGGGCGGACGCCAGAAGGCAAGCGCCCGATCACTAAAACGCCCGATCAACTCTACAGCAATATTTTTGACGGCGCTGCACAAGACCAAGAACCTAAGTTCCCTATGCGTGATGCATCTGAGATAGCACAGACGAAGTTTAAAAACGCCTTTATTCCGCCAGGCGGTTCCCCTGACGGCCCAGCCGGACAGGGGGCCCGATTAGGTTCACAGACGGCGCAGCCTTCTAGTGACTGGGATCCAGGCGCATCGATGCCACCGCCTCCAGTGCGAGGCGAGGCCGCAACACCACCGAATGATGATGACGATTCCGATGACGATGGTCCGGGGGGAGTCGTTGCGGGCGACGTGCCTGTGGTACCTGACGGTCGGGATCCCCAGCGGGACTCGAGACCCGATGATGATGCGAAACAAAAGCTCGGCCTCGCTCATATAGAATATAGGTTGGAATCGTCAGTCTAACTTCTCGATGGCTCAGCCAAGGTCGAGAGTGCCTCGGCCAGGGCAACTCCTCGCCCGAACCACGCAGAACTTATTCACTATGGAATCTTACGAACACAGACGTATTGTTGCCGGGCTCGGTAAGTATGAACCTACCGAAAAGTTGCCCTTGAAATGCAGGCGGAAGACGTACAGCATTAGAGTCGCGTTGTATTATGATCCAGACTATGCACCTGTCACAAGAGTCTGGATCACCGACCCAGACCCACGATATGGCGCTCAATGGCTTCAAGAAATTACTTTGTTCCACCAGCCCAGGAATTCACCCCGATCGCTGGTTCAACATGAGCCATGATGAACGGAGGAAAGCAGTGGAGCAGTTCCCACTTGAGAAAAGATGTTTCATCGGGGTTGAGGGCCCGGGACCATGCATTGCCCTTCTCCGCGACATTGGGATCGACGCAGTCGATTTCCAATATAATTAACATGGCAACGCAGGCACTGAGCGCCCAGAGGGCAACGCGCACCCGGGCTGAAATCCGAAGAAGAGCAGAAGGAAAGGAGATGCGATTGTGCCAGATGAAACAGAAGTGGACTGGCGCGCGTTACTGCATCCTGCGGGACCGGCAGAGGAACTCTCCACGGGCACAGGCTCCGGGAGTGGCCAAAGCACCTCCGATGATGAAGAAGTATGGTGGAAACAGACTTGGTATGGCGGGACAGTCTTGCGAGATGGGGTTCCTTCCGTTACAGTCGAAGAGGACCTGACGCTCCCAAGATGCATCATATTTCGCGGGAGTAGCCTGACTTCGAGTCCGGCGGCCGCCGTTCCGCGACGCAGCGTACCCCGCATGCCATTGCAGCCCGCAGAATTACCCCACCCTGCACATCGGGGAAAAGAAAGTTCTGATATGGAATATTTGTACAACCCGCTCACTGATGATATTCGAATTGTTGAACAAGCGTAGCAAGTACCGGCTGAGTTGAGCGAACCACGGGCTGCTGCGGCTGTCGATCGACCTGCGTCCAAAACTGAAGCTGCGGTCAACCAAGATGCCCTCAGAGCACTGCGGACCGAATGGAATCGGTCGTGCGGCATTGGCACTTGGGATGAGTCAGGCGCGATGGAATACGACTATGTCGTTCGACAACGAAAAGGGCAAACGACGCATTTCGGACGCTAATTCGCAATTTTGGTAGAAAAGAACTCAGAGCTCCCAGGAGGACACATGTCGCAAATATAAGGCCGAGTTGTGTTTGATGGGTCGGACGTCAGAGATCAGAATAGAGAAGTAGCCCTATTTCAGGAACTTTCTAGCAGCCCTGCAACGACGCAGGCCGGCAAAGCAGCAGATACGCACGGCCTGTTTGAGGGGCGTGACATTCAACAGGCTGACGCAAAGCAGGCTTACACTCAGTCCAAGCTAGGGGGGGCCCGACAGGGATTTTCCTGCCGAGAGACGAGTGGCCGCCCGCTTGGAAAGACATGAGGAACCCCGTATGTCCCCTCATTCTTTCACTTTACGGGCATCCTGATTCCGGTGGATATCGGGAGCAGCATTGCGAGGGACACGTGATTTCCAAAGGTTTCAGTAACTGTAGCCCATCGCGTAGTTGTTACTTCCGCACGAAATTGCGTTTGTTTATTATCATTTATGTCGGTGAATTCAAACTTGCTGGACCAAGAGCGAATCTCGAAAAAGGGTGGCGACTTTTGCAAGAAGCTTCCGAAGGTTGCCCCAAAGGAATAGAGATCGACCCACCAACCAACGTAGAACTTTGTTTGGGGTGTGAACATCATTTGTCTACGCAGCGTGATGAATGGCAGGGGGAGTTACCAGCTGCCCTTGATCCCCACCGCCAAAGGTAAAGAAGACATCCGTCTCTGAACTACACGCGGAGAGCGATGGCGAGAAAGCGGGGGGAGACTCATCGGCACAGCCGAGCGAGCCATATCAACCTAGACAGCCAAAAATGGTCAGAGCCATTGAGTATGACATGACTCAGTTCTTGAATTCCTGTATAACGCTCCATGCGCAGTTAACCGATACAGACCTTGCTACATACCCTGCTGCGGGTAGCCCCTTTGGCCCTGAGTTGTTTGACTTCGAGGATGGACAAGGTGGTCCGAGAGGAGAAAAGTACTCCCTGGCAGAAGAGGCTATAGCAGCGGCGCTTGGGATCCACGTTGACACGGGCCCCCCAGACAAGCCAGTCGAGGTTCCCGGCTTAGCCGCGGAACCCTGACCAGACGACCCTGAACCACCGACCCCGTCGGGAGTTCTCCAGCCTATTGTTGCCAAAGTTCTTATGGAAATATTGCATGGTGCACGAATGGTTCGGCTTGACCTTTTGCGTGCAGTTTGTCGCGCGGCCCCTTGCATAGCGAAGTGGGCCGAACAACGGGATGTGGATCTTGTTCGATGAATATGTTACATAAGTCCATATCCCAATACAGAATGACGTCTTGGCTAGGCGACAAAATGGGGGATGTCACCCTACGACAGTATTATGATGCAGACCTTGCCAGCGATGTGCGCACGCATCGCAGCGCAAGTGCGAGCCACCAGGTAATTCGGGCACCATGCACGAGAGCCAATCAGAGCATGGCTTCTCGACGACAGACTTGCGTGTCCCACGGCGCACGTGAGACAGAACTTGTTGCTGCGGATCTGGCTTTGCGAACTGACTTACTGCCGGCGCTGCCGTTGTAGGGAATTCTGCTATAACGTGAGGTCAAATGCGCGCTCGTGGAAGATAACCATGCGGTTTGCAAGGTGATAAAAGCGGGGGCTCGATGAAATTGATGCACCTTCAGAGAACCCGCCGAATAGATAGTGCTGCCATCTCTGAACAGTTTACCCGTGGAGTTGTTAGTTTACAGTACGAACGCACGCAGAATGAAGCCGCTGATATCGGTGCCAAACGTTTTACCGACCCTCACGCATGGTAAAAGTGCTCGTTGGCGTTGTTGCCCCGAAGTTTCGGAAAGTCAATCGATATCAAGACGATTTGGCATCGATGTTCACTGGCGGGCTTTCCCCGATATCAGAGGGGGGTTCTAAAGCCACGGACGGGCCCGAAGGCTGCGGTCCGTCATTTGAAAGAAGACAGAGAAATGATGGCTATGTTTGATATGACTGACAGTAAATCAGATGCCTGAAATGCGCAGACACTATTTTCCGAGACCTGGGAACATAAATATTATAGTAACAAAACGACTAATGCGGCTGCGGCCAAGTCGGGTGACAAGGAATCGATACATGTGGCGTCCCAACCGGAAAAGGGACAAACAATGGACAGGAACGATTGGAATGCATAAAGATTCTAATATTTGAATATTGTTGTGGACCAAATCGCAAAATAGGTAATTCAATGACTTTCGTTGACAATTCTTGTAAAGTAATACGATGCACTGAAAGCGAGGATAGGAGGACCGACGAGGGCAAAAACAAAGCACCTACGGCTATTAAAGAGCTTGAAGGGGAAACGTATTTCACTCTGGAGTTCGATCCCATGCACCGGGGGTGGAGGTTTTCCTTGGTAGTATGTAAATGAGGCTCACTTTTTCCGTGGAGGTGGCCACGGGTCCCTCCGTGGGCTCGGAGGAATCCGAACGGACTTTCGATGCCGATTTTGGAACTTTAGAAAGATTGCCCGCGCCGTCGTTGATGCGGGGGGGGGGGGGGCAGTTTGTATAGAGTGGCTTAGCCAGTGTCAGTATTGGAGAGATCCTTCGGTGAAAGCATTCGTGAGAGAAATAGGTTTGCAGAAGACAGCGTTGCATGGGTGCGCATCTGGATTGAGAGATAAAAAGGGGAATTTCATAAAGAAACCATGGGTCATTGCTTCCACGTCGGACATTGCGACTAGCGGTTTGGAACGGAAGCGTGATGGCACGCGCGCGCGCGTCGAGGCGCGCGGCAAACATTGCAAACATTGCAGAAGATTACACATGTGAAATTGCGAAACAGAACCATGTTGCACTAGCGCGCCCGGCATCGCACTCCCCCCTTGATCTTGCCTCCCCATCCTCATGATATTTGCGCCGCCGCCGCTTTCTCTCATGAGCAGGGGCGGGGCAGCCATCGGCCCTGCCCCCCCCCCGGCGGGGCCGTCGCGTAGCCGCGGCCGCCCCCCCCTCGCAGGCAGCGGGCGCCAGCCCATAGCCTCCCGGTCGCGCACCGATCCTGGACGACAGCTTTTTGTCGCCCCGGCGGTGCAACCGTCCGAGATGACCGGGAAGGCAAAACGATGGGATGCAGGTGCCTCGCTGGGATCACCTGGACACAGTTCACGGCGACCCCAGTGGGCGAGAGTAACCCGGCCAGTGAGCACACGAAGGAATCGATAACAGCACAGCCGAGGGCACATTACGATAACGTAGATTGCTCAGATCATTGTTGCAGGACTTGTCGAGGAAGCTTCGAGAGAAGCGATGATGACGACATTTATACTCATGATAATGGCTGTACTATGTATGACTTCCTTCCGAACAACCCGAGCAGGATAGCAAAAAGGGTTGCCGAGAAATTGGGAATATTTGACTTCCGAACGGCAAAGCCGCTAGGGCAGCTGAAAGTTCCGGCTACATACACAACGTTACGGTACCCAAAGATGATCGACTCTGAGATGGTTGTTACGGAGTGGAAGGATGTTGAGTTGAAAGAATCGAGTCACTCTGAGCCAGAGGTGGCCACCAAGAAGTGGACCGATGTTGACTTGGAATACACGTTCCACCCGGAACCAGAGGAATATGGAAAGCAAATTCTTTATTGCGACCAGCCTCAGCAAGTGGCTCGCGGACGATGGATACAGACGGTTGCGATGACCCGGAACGGCCAACATTACTTTCGGATTGACAACATCGCTGGCGAGTTCAATGAAGACTTGAAGAGATGCAACGAACCAGTCATTCAAATATTGCACAACCAGAGGTCGGTGGACCCACGGGTCGTTCTTTGGGTATCCTTCCAAAAGGATTCGCGAGGAAATTACAGAAGCAACTTCGATGGTCCTCCCCCCGATCTCTCGATCATTAAGGAATGGCGATATTTCCTACCCATGTTGACCCAAGCACGACATTGAAATGTATTTTTCATTGGACCCCCAGGGGATCCGAAGGGCAGGGTTGTTCGGACCTGCGACCTCGGGGAGATAATCGGACCGGCTCTCTACCTCAGAGGTGCAGGATTTTTCGTCGCGATTCGAACCATTGACCGTCGCGCGGATCAAATTGTCTTCATGAATGTTTGGGGGCCCTCCAGGAACAAGCCCCCGCGCGGCGCAGCCGTTGATGGGTGGGGCACTCATTTCGCGCTCCCAGCTGTCAGAGGAGATTCCAGCGCAAAGATAAATTTAGTTGCGCAAGCGCTGACCGAGAAGGCCCTGGATCATCGCCGTGAATGGAAGGAGTGACAGGGTACACCTCAGCCCAAAAAAGCCAGATTGCACTAGGTGGCGCAGCCGCCCGAGCGAGGAGGGCCGCCGTGACAAGAGAATAGCTGTCTGGCTCAAGAGACGAATCCTCCGCAGCAGCGATGAGGCGACGCCGAAGGATCGAGGCCAGCCAAGACTGCCAAGACCGAGAAGGCCGCCAACGCTGCGGAGAGAACGATCCTTCCTGAAACCCCGATGAGTGTTTTAAATGGGCCCGCGAGCGCCCCGATGGGAGGCGCTCCTTCGGGCCCCGGTGCTTCCGCGGGGGCTCCGAGCGGCAATGCTGCGTCCTACTTCCCATTAGCCGGCGCAGCCGGGGGTTGGGGAACATCGTCTGGATCGGGGTCCGGCGGCGGAACCGCCGGACAGAGTCCTGGCGCGCCGAGCGGGGGCGGAGGTGGCGGCCCACCTCCAGGTCCGAGCCCACCTCCACCTCCTCTTTCAGGAGGGACAGGTGGCGAGCCTGACCCACCTTACCTGGCGCGAGGAATGGAATGCGTTACAACGCAGGGAGCAGACAGGGGCCGGCACAGCCGCGCCACTGAATAGTGCCGAAGTTTCAGGGGATTGGGTTCGTTGCATCAAGGAGATAGCCACACTGTATGCTGACGTGGTAGATCCTGCCCTTCTCATCTCGATGGGATGGCTTAATAAACAGAAAATGTGTCAGGCCATTACGAGGTTAGCAGAGGTGCACGGTCACGGATGGGTCTTTTTAGTGGCGAAGATTTGGCCACCATGGTGCGGGCTGGTAGACATCCACGCGAATTATTCCGGCCCTTGGCTCAAACGCTTCATAAAGGGCACAAGTGTTGGACCATTGCCATTCATCTAGTCTTCGACTCGACGTGTCAATTACGCAATGCGCACGACAAGAAGCTTGGTGGTTCTGCGAGCCCCCCATTTTTCATGCGGGGGGATCTTCAGGGTCTGGATGCAGATACAGGGGAATGCTTGCGAAAGGACGCTCCTGCAATACAGGATGAAACCTGACTTGTGGAACAATCGAGTTTCGCCCCATATGGAACATATCACCCCGGTTCATCATGCGCCGATGCAAGTCATATTACCTCTGACGGAGACCAGTGTAGCCTCAAGGGGTTGGACAAGAAGATGGATAACGCAGAGCCTCAAATTATGCTTGCTGCGCTAGGCTCCTTCTTCGAGACAGCTGAGAGAATGATCGACGAAGCGGCGAGCCGCTCCAAGTCGGGAGCAGGTCAGATATTTTACGTTGGCGGAGACCACCGATGTTGGCAATCGGCAAATGGCACCTTTAAGATGGATGTCATGTGGGATGACATCGCCACTTTGCTGCGGGCACGCATGAATATGCGCATTGAGCGATGCAGAAGCTGCGGGGGTCCAGCCCAGAATAATGATTTTGGATGGCGCTCGCTTGTATCGGAAATTGCGTCATGCCCCGTCTGATGCGCATCAATTTCTCGATCAGCACAAATCCTACATATTGGACAAGATGGTACGCCGACGAGGGTAGCTGGGGCCGAACTAATTGCGGATCGTATGCTGAAAGCGGCAAAGCTTGCGGTCTGGTTATTTTGTCAGTCCTCTGGCGGCTCAGCCGCCCAGGGGTGGACCTATGGAAACGAGTTTCGAACAGACGGGTATGCAAAGATAGAAGCTACCCATGACGAGCATGTGTCGTGCTGGACTGATTGGTGTCCGACTGAGAACGGCACTCCAAATTCGATGTTGGGAACGCTTCCGTTCGCTGAACCACTTCAGCAATGCTCATTCCCGGCCACTCAAACTGGCAAGGGAAAATGCGCGCGACATTTCTGTTCCCCCAATGAGTGGCGAGATTACATTTCGAAGGAACCAGGGCATCATACCTTTTTGCAATGGAGCGCATTCCATTTCTTTTTCAAGAAAAAAAACTTACCATGCATTCCCGGCGTGCCCCCAGAGGGAAGGGATGCACGGCGCGCCGGTGAACATATTTATCGATCAACACATGCAATAGGCGATAGCGATTTTGGGAGCGTCTCAATCCAGCTTCCAGTCCCCCGCTAAAACTGATAAGAGGGTTGTTTGGCGTGACTTGAGGGTGCAACCCGCAGCCAGGCAATGCGATCAGTTGCAAGTCAGCACAGAGGGAGCGGTGCCAACCGCCGGCTCTGCCGGCACAGCCGCGCAGAGCCCGGGCGACGCCGGGGTGGCTGGTTGGACCTGTCACAGCCGCGAGTTCAACAAAGCATCGGGCGCGGTCAGTTGAGCCTACAAGGGCACTGGCTGCTGAATCTCCCCAGGTGCACTGGGAGCTCCTCATAAAGCAGAAATGCCATGAGCTTCAGCAGGGAACGCAGCTAGGCAAGAAAAAGAAGACGTTTCCTCCTGTTGGTTCCGATAATGTTCGCAGATGGCCCATTCAGCTGCCGCGTCAATCTACGATCAGTGTGATTAAGGGAAGTGGAAGAATAATTGCCCTGAAGCCCTGGAACGCCAGAGAGTTGACCAATCGCCTTTACAGCGAGAATAATTTGTGGCCGGGGGAAAATTTTGATGAGTTGTTGCAGAAGACAAAGAACAATGAAACATTCGTGCGTAGTGACGCCTACAAACGTCTGTGTGTGCCATCGGGCGGAGAAGCGTGGTTGGCGGATCAATTGCTTCAAGACACTACGAAGCGACCGGTTCTATCTGCAGAATACGTGATCCCGAGTTGGGCGAAGTTCTTTGTTGCACGACGTGATCGCTCGGCGGCAGGTGAACCGAGAACGATTGCTGACCGCATAATGTGGGGAGAGCCTGCAATTCATGAGCACACAGAGAAGGAGCACTGCGTCCAATTGACACTACCTCTCAGAGTGAAAGAGGTCAATTTGGAAGAATTGATTTGAAACAAGAACTGGACAAGGCAGTCCCACGGAACATCCGTAGGGACGTTATATGCACTTTTGGAAGGATACAAATTCTTCCCTCAGACCCCGGGCACGGGGGCCTGTCAAGAAGTCAAACCTTGGAATATCCGTTCGCATATCCTGACGACAACCCTTCGACCCACATGAGATGCGCGATGGCGGAAGAGACTTTTATGATGGGTATTGGAACATTGTAGACATTGTGTCCTAGAGTTGTCCGAAACCTGTCATTGGTGATGGTGGCCCACAGCAGCAACGCATTGAAACTTATGATCAGGTAGTAATGACTGAGATACGCATTTACCATTGGCACCCCGCCGCATTCTTTGCGAATGGGGGCAACGCTTGGACACTGATGAGAAACCTCTTGGAGGGCGGCGAAGCTGTAGACAAATACGTCAGCGCTGAGAGGGCGAAGGACCAACAGAGAGCTGACATGATAAACAAAGTCAGGAATCAGCAGTGCCAATGGGCCCCCGGACTCCTTCCAATAGCTCGACAAGAAAATGCTTCGCCGCGCCTGGAATACAATCATTGAATGGACAATGTTTAGGAATATTTGGGAAGCAGGGAAGCCATCTCAAGTTTGAACACTCGCTTCTGGACGGAGCAAATGAAGGGGATAAGCGAATGGCTGAAAGTCAAGTCCATGGCGGAGCCAAGGCCAAGCCACCAGCGCAGCCAGCGGGCGGGCCGGCTTCGAGCGCAGCCAAGCCGACCCCATTTTCTGATGTTCATATGGCGCCGAAGCCTCCGCCGCCAAGACCAGCCAGACCTCCGGCTCCGCCTGTTCCTGCAGGCAAAGGGGGAATGACGGCTGTTGGGTCGGGTGACGACTTTCAAGAAGGGGGCCCACCTCCTGCGGCACCGCCGCCAGGAGACAGGAACCCCTAGGAACCACGATCAGACAATGTGCCGAAGCTGCTTCCGCCTCCCTCCGGGCCTGCTCCGAAATCATTGGCCGAGCCAGATGACTTCGATCAGATGCCTGAGGGCAAGGCGGAGGCGCCTCCGCCCAATATTCAACATCAGTGGGAACTTTCCATGGAGATGCTCCCCCCCCGCGCCGACGGGAGTGCCGGGCGCTGGAAGTTCGAGGATCCTGCCTACATTTCCGACGCCTCCGCCGAGGGATCCTCCGATAATTGACCTGCAGGATAACGAAGGCTCTCGGTGCGCCGACGGGCGCGCGAGATAGGCAGCCCGGCATAGCCAGGGTTAGCAAGACAAGTTGAGGTGAACGCCCCAGGTGGACTCAGAATTTTCTTGCTTGATTTGCCAGACCCACCTACTGCGGAGACTATATTGGATGACCCGCAGCCCTCTCAGCCGGAATGGCTTGAAGAGGGTGGTGGAGCGAGAGAGAAAGAGGGAGAGAGATAGAGAGAGAGAGAGAGAGAGAGAGAGAGACAATACAAATTTTCATTCTGACTCGTTTCTGCCTCCAAGTGACACTGAAGGCGATGGCGCTGCACCGATTGTCGTTAAGACTGTAAGGGATCTTTTGAATGTGCATTATGGGCCGCAATCGAGCCGAGCCCATTTGTCGCTTCGGAATGATTTGATATGACTCTGGCATGTCCGCCCCGGTGGGGATCCGCCTGATGGTATCAGAGAGCTCTCCACTGAAGAGGCCCGAATCTTAGAGGAAGGCATGATCACCTGGGCGATTCGCTATCTGACGCAAGCAGAAGAAAAGAGGAATTAACCTACTGAATATTCGTTGCCTTATCAAAGTTGGGCTTAGTATTTGCGTCATTTTCTCCAAGATCGCCATTTGGGTTTCATTGCGTCGGGGGAGTTTCCTAACGCGCGGATGGGCACTGATCCCGCAGCGTTGACCTGCGCAGCCGGGGCCGCTGGAGAGCCAATTCTCGCGAGAACAGATGGGAGAGGAAAATTCGCGCCTCGCGGCTTCGCCATTAAGACGCAGACAAGAGACCGAATATCCCCTATTGCGGGGAGAAGTCTTATCTGTCGTTTACAGATGAAGTTGACGCAGAAGTAAGCCCAGGAGCCACGAACCTGTTCTTGCGCCTAACTCTCCCGCCGCCGCGGGATCATAAACAGCTCAGTCCTGTAGAGCAAGACCCTCCGGGGCGAACTAGGAACGCTGGCCATGCAAAGCTTTCTATTACTGTGGCCCCCACTGTACTTGGGACAACAAGAGCGAGAGAACACTCGCGATGAGTCGAGTGACGAAGTTCGAAAACAAGTTATTGAAGCGCACAGGGCGGGCCCGGTGCCGCCCAACATCGCAGCTAGTCGCGGGCGAGCCTATAACGCGATCAAGGAAAATGCACGCGCGGCGCATGGCCCAGTTTTTGAACTGCTAGGGGAGGTAGGCGTGGAAGGGTTTAATCAAGCGATCAACTTTCTCAGAGCAGAATTTGGTTCAGATGATCGATCAGATTTTATCCCTCAGGAGGTCTATGCTGCACTTGCGCTTCTAGCGTTGCCGAATGACGCTACCGGCATAGCCGAGGAAGCGGGGGCAGACATAAGACAAGGCCTAAAGTCCGTTATGTTGGGAAGGTTTGAGTTTTGGAGAAAATGTAGTCACCGAGCGCACTCTGATGCACAATTTGTCGGTGAATGTGCGGCGTACATGGCCAGACATTGTGCTGAATGCGCCCGATCATCGGGTGGGTGGGTGTATGTCGAGCGACGGGGTCGCTCATGCCACAATTGCTCTTGCCGTGCATGATCTAACAATGTTATCGCCTGGGGAAGTTGCCGTCCTCGGAATAAAGGCTGATGACATTATGCTTCTGGAGCAGACAAAGTTAATGGAGCGCTGGCAGTCTTTTCTGAATCCAGACGCCTCGCGCGACGCAGTCGTTGATGGGAAAATGGAAAGAGTTGTTTCCGTTGATCGAGCCGAACGGGCTCGCAGGCCCGTGCCAGTGTTCCTTCGCGCATGTCAAGGACTTTCTTGTTTTGCCCACAGCATAGAAAGCACGTGTGCGCCTTATGAATTCGGAATTGCACAATGCCATGGGCACTTACTACACGTTACGAGCCTGTAAACCGCAAAAGAGTCCACGCTGGGCTCAAGGACAATCAAGTACCCAAACCAGCTCAGTGGATTGTGCAAAGTACCTGATTACGGATTTCTTAGATTAGTACCTACGGGGCGCGAGTTCCCCGCGGAATACGCCAAGCACATCCCTCACTGGCTCAGCCAGCGGAAGGAAGGGGGCGCTCCACTCGCAAAGGTCTACCAGGCCGCGGGCACTGCCCCGGTCGGGAGTGCGCCTCCGATTCAGGGAACCTGGCTTCATAAAATTACCCCATCTCTCTGGGAAGTTGATGCGACGCATAATGAGAACGGGCAATCTGTTGTTGTCTTGAACGGGCGGGTGGTGGCCCGCCTAAGGTATCGTATCTGCCGTGATGGCACTCTCGTGACAACAGGACAAGCACGCTTCAATGGCATCTCTCGAATTGGGCAATTGTCGTTGGTTGAACAGAATGCACGCAACACACAGCATATGGTCTGGAACCTAATATTTCTCAAGAATGGACGGCGTATGAAGTGGGCTTTCCGCAAGACACAACTAGAACATGGGTATTCTCCGACGAAGAGGTAGCCGATGCAGGGCATAGTGCACTGTCAGAAGAAGACAAGGCCCTCATCATGCGGAAAATATCAACTGACGATGGGAGGTACATTTGCCATCAATACCATGCTGTGAGGGCTGGTTTCGGGCATTGTCTGCAATGCCTCACCCCCGCCATGTGCAAACACAACGTCCGAGTGAACTGTTGAACGCCACCTGGCAGAGATGCGCTGGTTGCTGCATGGACGAGCCCAGGGCGGATTCCACGCCTAGACGCACCCCCAGGAGGGGAAAGCGGCCCCACGCTCATTTTTCACCGGCTGAGAGCGATGAGAAAGAGTTCTTCTGACGCGCTTGAAAATTTGAACAAAGCGGAACAACGCCAGCGCAAGTGGGTTAACAACCCGCAGATACGTTTCCGGGCTGCTTTGGAAGGCTGTACATATGCAAACTCACAACCGGGGGCCGCCCCTTCCTGGAAACCTGACAGTGTCACGGCACAGCCGCCGGCGCGTCATGAGCCATATTTTCAGCATCTGGAACCGCTCAAGCTCCGATTCATTGAGTGGCTGAAGTTCAAGCATGGGGAAAATGCCCCAACCGCTGCCCACTGGCGTCCGTTCATCTGGACGCCAGATTTTGACCAATGCGTTCGTCCGTTAAGATGCTCTGCCTTTTCTGTTATCGATTGGAATCATGTTGGTGCTGAGCAAATTCGCCCAGAGACGGGCTGGGACCAATGGGAACGATAAATGGCGGAAAAGGAATCATTCCATCGGTTCAAGTGTTAACGGATAACTTGAACGAAGCCAACCGAGTTTCCGCATCGAACACAAAGTTGGAGATATAGACTTCCGGGTTTTTGCTGAACTCCATCATCGGCCCAGCCGCACTGATGAAGCGATATCAGCCCGTGAAGAGAAAGCTGCGTTGTCGGATGGAGTGCAATCAACGCGTTGCCCAGCGTCATCGGCTGATTATCCCGATGCGAGCGCTGCCCTTTTGGTTCGATTTGTTTTCTGTGTTCTGTCTGCATGTCTAGTAAAAGCACAATGTTGACGTATATTACAGGCCAGGAATTATCAAAGCTGTGACAGAATTCATGCTTGAAAAATTTATCGACATCCACGACTACGATGCCATTAGACACTGATGTTATTCATGATGTGCCGCTTGAGTTGTCCGAGCTCGTGAATAAAATATAGAACCATCCAATTGACCGAATCCCCACTCACGGGATACGGGGGTGGACGCTCTTCGCTGCGCGAGAAATAACATTATTGTTCATGTATGCGGGAATCACTGTTGCATTTCTGGGATGCGAAGTACAGCTCGACGCAAACTATACGAATGCAGCTCTTGAAGCTATGCGCGATGCTCATGCTTTGGGTTGTCGAATCAGATCCACTATTGAATCATTCGACCCACTTCATGAAGGGACCAAAGGATTGGGGAATGAAGTATCAGAGACCGTCAGACATAATTGCTCAAGTATCCAAGAAGCTATTGTTCTCATGCATACGTCTACGGAACCTCATTTTAGTGTCAAGATCTGTCTAGCCAACAGCCGTTTTGGATTCCTCAGCACAGACAAAGCCATTGGAACAATAAATTGCCTGAGGAAGAAGAAGAAGGAGGAGGAGAGCGGCCCAGCCGACCCTCTCACAGAGACGATCCCAGCTGGGTCTCCAGCAGACGCTGCAATCATGATAGCTGAAGAGGACAGCCCGAGCAGCGCCGCCGCTTCGGGGCTGCGATCTCAGCGGCATTCTCGCCCAGCATCGAGACCGAGGCATCGGGGGGGGAGGCAATCCCATAGGACCGCCCCCTGCGCCCCCGTGCCCGCCAGCCCAGCCGCGTCGAGCACCGATTCTGGCTGGGTTTGGGTCCTGTCTTGGGCAGATGAGTCCATTGTAGAGGCCGGCGGCCGCGCGAGCGACGGCGGCGGCCCCTGGCCGGCCACGGGCGGCGGCCGCGACGCGACGATCGACCATGCGGACAAGAATGGGAATGGAGAAGTTCAAGGGTACTACGTACATGTACCTCGTCACCATAATGTCGCTGGTCAAACCAAAACCTAGCATTGGTTTAGTTTGAACGACTACAATGACAAGTTCAAACGTGATTCTGGGATGCCGAGCACCTTGCCAGAGCCCCCGCCGCCGCCAACGCCGAAGGCGAGGCCGCTTGGGAGGGGCCGGGGCAAGAGTCAGCCAAACAGCTGGAGCTCGAGCAGAAGAGAAGATACTATGACAATTATTCAAGAGATCAGTACCAGCGGAACTGGAGCAACAGAGACACGCGGGATGATTCTCGAGAATGGAGAAATGAATGGCAGAGGTGATGCAATACAAAAGGACCAGTGCGATTCCGTCGGTGCCGGTCCACAGTTAATCATGAAGTGGGCGCACCAGGTGCGCGCGGGCACTGAGGCCTGAGCTGGGAAACATTAGCTCAGGCGGGGTACGTTGGGTTACTTCGGTCTTCCGCCCCCTGGCAACCACCGTTGAGCGGTGAAATGCTTATGAGGTTCGCTCCATTAGCTGTGCATATGTACAGGCCAGGTGGGTTGGGGGTCGGGGCGACTCTACGGACCCCGCCGCGGGGGGAATCAATGCACTCCTTCCGCACCACCATCCTCTTGCCCATCCTGCTCCTTAACCTTGCATGCACTGTCTGCTGCACTGACTGCTTCTCTCCTGCAGCTACACTTTGTCTCTAGGGAAACGGAAAGGGAGCGAGCCTGCGGCGCGCGCGTGCGTCGGCCGGTGGGCCGGCCTCTTCCTTTCAGTGTTATTCTAATGTATGTTTGACGGCATTATCCTTTCTTCCCCATGTCATCGGCGAAGCCCACTGACCATGAGATATCAACGGAACATATTGCAGGGATTGTGCATATCCAGGCAAAAGACTGGATTGGGTCACATGGCTTTCCTTCCAAAGGGAATATATATATATATATATATATATATATATATTCCACCAGCACCACCCCCGGGTTAGCCCGCCCCCCCTGGGATAATGGCATGTACATCTGAGTCTGCTTCGCCGCTCATTTTCCACATGCAATGACACCATCCCACGCGAATGGTTATCGCCCCCCTTCACCCCTGATCAATCAATACGATTCACGCTCACGTTTTCCATATCGAAGTACGAGGTCGCATGAATTCCTTGCACGCAGCAAGTTCCACTGCGTCCACGCGCGCCAGCGCGCGCATGTCGAAACCAAACATGTTGGCGCTGCAAGTATTTGACCGTACAACATCAGATACCTGTTGGCTGTTCATCAATATGATTGCAGATGTTTTGCCCGCGCGCATTTGTTGGAACCACAAGGACATACTATGGTTTCAATAACCTCGTCCGGAACCTTCAATCTCACTTCGCCACGCGTTGCATCTGCGTTGATTTTGCATGCGTCCAGTGCGCGATCCCGTATCACATGCAAACACAATCATACCACACGGGCCACACGTGCGCACCGCCACGCGCGCAGGTCGAATTCCTTCCAATCACCATAATTTCGACGCGTTCCAAGATATGGCTATCCAAATACTTGGAAGAACCACATGTTGTCAAGCCCAGGTCTGCCAGTTTTCTGTGCTTTCTGCACGCGCAGTGCCCACAATCATCTTCATCAACGCCGTCGCATCATCGCCATTATCGTCATCGTCAGTAGTCGTTATTTCGGACATCAGCAGTCAAGCAGCCTCATCACAGACAGACGTGGACATCATCATCATCATCAGCATCATCATCATCATCATCATCGCCATCATCATCATTATCATCATCATCATCATCATCATCATCGCCATCATCACCATCACCATCACCATCTTCATCACCATCATCATCAACATCATCAGCAGCAGCAGGAACCGCGGCATCATCATCGTCGTCGTCATCGTCGTCACCAGCATTGACGTCATTGGCCCGTCGTCATCGTCATCATCGCCACCACCATGGCTTCTACCATCATCGTCGGGTCACCGACCTGCACTGCCCGCGCGCCAGCGCAGCCTTTGAGACGCGCTGGGCAGCTCCCATCGGTAAGCGCCATTGTGGCCGCACGGTTTGCGCGCGAGGGTGTACGCGTCAGCGCGACCGCAGAGATGCGCCAACCACTGCCAAGCAGTCCTTGCGATCGTGGTGGCATGGCGCATGGGTTTTGCGAAACAAGTTGCGGGTGGGAGGGTGGGAGGCTTGTGCGAGCAGTCGAGGAGTTGACAATTCATGATGAATTGCATCGCGTAGTAGTTTGCACCGCATATATTTTACATCAAACGTGCAATATCGAGCTGTTTGAGGTTTCCTCTGGTAGCCATGAGTGTTCTTGGTCTTCTGGGGGATCCTGGACGCCCCTGCGGCCTCCTGCTAGCTTCGGAGCCTTCCGGAAATCTGGCGCCAGACCCAGGGGTAATGAAACAATCGCGACCGCCAGTTTTTGCTTTGTTCGGGGATTCTCCTCCATCTCTTCTTCCATCACACCAGTGGCGAGAGAACGACCAGAAACCCCTGGACTGTCATTGGCCAGCCTCGCCCATTGTTCAGGTGACGTTGATGTGAAAATCCTCATCCTGCCTGTCAAAACTCACCCTCCTCCCCCAGGAGCCTCCGAAAACCTACCGAAGCAGTAATTCATTAGAGGAGGTGCTCCAGAAGCCGCCGAGAGCTTCCGAGAGCCGACGGATGATGTGTGAAGCTTCCCATGCTCGTGGTTGGGGCGCCCGACGGCGACGGGAGAGGTTGGAGAGGGGGAGGAGAGGGGAGAGACGGGAGTAGGGAGGAGAGTGGAGAGGGGAGGAGGAGGGAGACGGGGGGAAGGAGGGAGAGGACAAGGAGGCGAAGGACGACGACGACGAGGAGAACAGCCGCCCCGCGTGGCCTCCCGCGCCGAGCCTCGGTGGCTTCTGGCTCTCCTCCCCCCTCTCTTGTTCTCCCCGTCTTGTCTACGAGGCGGGAACGTATGCGTACTCAGAGGAGGAATGGATACCGATACCGCTGTTCCCCTCGTCCTGGAGATCCCTCGTCGCCACGGCTGGATTCTCTTCGAAGTTCTGGTCAGAACGCACCCCGGGAGAGGTGTGGGGAGCAGCGGGATCGGTACCTCTTCGTTCCCCCATGACCGTTGCTTGGAGATCAACCTTCGGGCACCGGGGCAGGCGGTGGATCTGGACATATTCGGGCCTTGGGAGGGTTAAATGCATCCATGTCAACCGCCTGCCGGCATCCCCTAAGATCGAGTCCCCAGGCGGTGATTTTGGATAAGTCCCTACCTCACACTGTCTGCTCCAGGTAAGTCCGCCGATTGGAGTGAGGGTGCATTCCCTGACCGAGTTGAACCCGAATCCGAATGCTCCGCCCTCCCCGCTCGCTCATCCAGCCTCCTCCTTCTTTCCCCACCTGCTACCTCTTCCTTCTTCTGCTGCTGCATTTGCTGCTCTTCCTCGGGCTCTTCCTCGTCGAGAAGGAGGAGCAGGAGGAGGAGGAGGAGAATGAGGAAGAGGAGGAGGAGGAGGAGGAGGAGGAGGAGGAGGAGGAGGAGGAGGAGAGTAGGAGGGAGGAGGAGGAGGAGGAGGAGGAGTAGGAGGAGGAGAGGAGGAGGAGGA
>CAUYUJ010020170.1:222088-252088 GCA_963575745.1 Prorocentrum cordatum
AACAGAGGTGTTGTTTGTGACAGCGTCGGCCTGCCCCGTGTGGTTGGTTGTGGCAGGTTTTGAAGAGGACAGCCAACCACACGCCGAAACGCTGGAGACGGACTGGACCAGGGGTGCCCGAAAGGGTTGGCAGATTCAGCCTTAGACCAGAAAGGAAACCATAGGAAGTTGCGCAGTCAACTGCTTCTCGGCGACCCTGGCGCGTCTTAGCCGTTGCCAGGCGAGCCTGAGGCGGGTGTACAAGGAGCGCCTTGTATGCTGCACTAATATGGATATGCTTGGCGAGTGACTGGTTATCAGCCGAAGGTTTCTCCAGGAACTCGCCTTCGGTGGTGAGGCCTTTTTTCCCACCAGTCAAAGAGGTAGCAGTGGTGGCTTTACCTAGAAGGGGTCTTCGCGCGCGGCGGAGACGACGCAGGGACAACCGGCCCCCGCTGGGGCCCGGCCGGCCAAGTACATTTCCGCGAATTCGTTCGAGAGGTACATGCCTGGATCAACGTGACCACAGGCAGTGTGTCGCCCCACCAACAAGCTGCAGCATTGCAGCTTGGTCTGGGAGGCCTCGCACGGACCATGGCCATGAGAGTTCCCCCAGCAGTCATCAATTTTGACGTCAACATAGGTGGCCGCCATACTGATGGTGTCACCTACATGATGTTCCTCCTCAGCACGATGTTTGAGAACTTGGAGGAGGAACGCCAATTTGACACGGGCACTGCTCTCACCGACTTTCGAGTCCATACGGGGGAACGGATCGACCAGGCGCTGGCGCGCTTCGAGATAGCCCGCTACGAGGCTGAAGCGGTAGGCTCTAACATCCCCAATTTCCAGATCTTCACCGTCCATTATGTTCAGGGCCTCCGGTGTGGGGACGTCGAGTGCACGACAACTTCTGCAGCCACTTAACCGCCAAATGCTTAGGAATCAGCAGCAATGTGACTCTCTGCTTGAACGCGCGAGGTCATATGCTCACATCGCTGAGCGAACCCCTGGCAATATTGGTGGTATCTTCAGCCACGGTCGCCGCGCCGAAACCGATCATGCTGCAGCCGCTGCAGGGCAACCTGCTACGAACGTCTGGAACGATGGTCCACAACCAACGGAAACCGCTACGCTATTAGTCCAAAATGGTGGTTCGGCTGCGGGGTCGCAAGACTCCTGGGCCAGGTGTGGGGGGCCGCTGGCAACGGCGGCCCCATGCGCAAGCCGCTGCCCTTGAAGGCTCCACGGGGCAACCCGCTGCGTCCGAAAACGACTCTGGAACCGACGCCGACACGCCATCAGACGACGGAGCGAATGCCCTAGGTTACTCCGACATGCCCACGTATCTTACGGAAGAGCAACAGGCTCACTGGCTGTTTTTAGGATATCGGGAGCATAAACGTAGATGGAGACGATTTATGCTGAAGCCAGTTCGCAAGGCACGACGTACTATCCGACGGGCACTTAGGGGAAAGGGTAAGGGTCGCGGCAAGGGCATGGGGCAAACGACGGCGATTGCACGGCAGAGGTATGTTAGCTTTCCTGGCGCCCCCTGCTGGACCACAAGACGAAGAACTATTCCTGGGCGCGCGCATGAACCGTAGGCGCACTCCAGGAAAGGGCAAGGGGCGCCGGGGCAACCCGAAAGACGCTAACGGCAAAACAATGGAATGTGACATTCGCCATAACACGCAACATTTTCGCCGCGAGCATCCCCGGGGCGATGGGGGAGGCAGAGGTCCGTCGATGCATTTGGCTCAAACCGACTCGGATATACAGAACGTCGATTGGGAAACGCCATTTGCCGACCCTGTCGACAATGCAGTTGCAGTCGCTAACTTCATGGCTGCCAGATATCTGAGTGCCAGCATGTCCTTCGAGAATTACGCCAACGAGCTCTTCGAGGAGATATTCGCTGGCCAGGGCGATGTCAATCTGACAGGCTCGTTAGGCATGCCCATCGCGGGGCAACCTGCGCGCGTCGAGTTCGTCGAGAATTTCCACATGCCCGCCGAAATAGATCTAGATAGGGCGGGGGCACCGGCGGATTCAGAAGCCGCAATTCCAGTGGCGGACGAGGAAATGCGCGTGACATTGACAATCCGACAAACATGGAATTCTATGATGACGATCTTTCGCGGGGAACCCTGCGAGGTGCTGGCGACCTCTCAGAGCGCATTCAGCACGAACCTGAACACAACGAAGAACATCAGTTTGCATTCGCGGCTATGGGGCGGTCTCCGAGCTGCCAGGAGCGATCGACAAGCCGTCAAGTCTGGAGACGCGCGAACCGCACGGACGACGATGGCGACGAGTGGCAAGCTCAAGACCAGCGTCTGCTACGCCGTGGTCGCGCCCGCAGTTATTCACGCGGGCATTCGCGCGCGCGCTCCAGCGGCGCTCGCCCCAGCGGCAACGAGCGACCTCGCCCTCCCGATGCGAGGGCCCCAAGAACTCCACCAGGGAGGGATGCTATACACGGGGCCCCGCCAAGGAGGGATCGCCCGCGGGGTGACCCGCCTCACAGGGGGGGATCATTCAGAAGCGCATCCAGCAGACGAGGTGCAACGCCTTGTCAGCTACGATGATCATGGATTAGCTCGTCAGCACATGCCCCCTGGTGCAATGCAATGCTGGCTGGGCCAAGGTTGGGCCGGGCACATAATTCGCCGCCGGAATTCTCTTCGCAATGTTGAGCGAGGCGAAATGGCAAGATCGTTCGCTCCAACAGAGGAGCGGGCACCAAATCACAGGAGTCTCAAAGGCGGGGCCTCAAGAGGGCCATCATCGAAGAATGGAAAACTTGCCGACGATTTGTCTGCACGTGCTTTGCCCATGCTGCCCGCGGACCCGGCCGCCCCATGAGGCGCCCATCAAGCAGCCCTAACGTCGGGGAAAAAAAAAACAAACAAACTAACAAACCCAAAAAAAACACCATGGGTCTGGTCTCGCGGCGATGGTCGGGGTCGCGTCGCAGATCCGCCCAAATACCCACGCAGAGAGCAGTTGACAATAATGGATTGTCAGCCAGTTGATGAACATGAAAGAGTTCGCACCGAGGAGATGGGATAACTTTCCTCCAAATCGCGACCTGAAGGTATCCAATCGTGAGGATCACGCGGGGAGACCAGCCCCGTTCAAACAGGAAGGTGCCGACCAGCCAGAAGATGATGAAGCTGCAAGTAATCAGGTCCTTGCCGAAGCAGTAGACCCCACCGAGGCTGCTCCTTCAGGTTCCGACTCGGACTGCTCTGACACGGGCCGCACCTCTGTCGCGGACTACATTCACGTTCCAGGCGCGGTAATCGATCCCAGTGACAGGGTCACGGAAGATAATGATCTTCCCCCAGGCAGAAGAGTCGCCTGCCACGCTGCGACCGTATATAGGATGATAACCCTTATTGTTAGAGCTGATATGTACGCCAGAGGAATGCAGGCGATATTGGGGGCAGCTGCGCACTGCACATCAAATGACGATCAACCCAGCATGCAAGCCATGTGCCGATGACGGGTCTGATCGACATATATCTCTATATATATATGTATATATAGATGTATAGGCGGTTTGTAATTAAACACGTTGTGCAGAAGTCAGCAAGCCGACAGGGGACGGACGTGGATCCGTCACCGTTTTTGCTCAAGCTTTTAATTTGCGGCCACCGCCTATGCAATCCCTCGGGCACATTCTCTCGGGGGCCCACCGGCGGGCTCGCATCGCAGTGGGCGAGCCAGGCCGGCAACTGTGTGGAGATCGCCAATAGCATCGGCGACTTGAGGGTCGCCTTCACTTGTCTCTTCGCCGCAGGTCTGCTGCTGGGCTGTATCGGAGGGTGTCTCTGCTGCAAGGGCCTGGCTGTGAGCCATGGCCGCCTGGCGAGCTGGTCACAGGATCGGAGTCTTGTGGAAAGACGGAGAGGATTGGCAGACTCGCGTGCTCCTTTGTCCTGGAACCACCGCCGACGCCGAGAGCGATCTCCAGATGACTGGCCTGAAAGCAGCGGGGAAGAACGGCGACATATGGTACGCTCTCCTACCCGACGGGGACGTGTACATCCACGTGCTGGAGCCCCCGGGAGTCCGGGGATCGGCGCTGTGCGATCAGATGGGCCTGCCCGAGCGGAGCGGGCCCTTGCAGTTCGGGAGGACGTGGCGAGCAGGGGGCAGGATCTACGGACAGGAGTGGACCCCGACACCAGAGGAGTTCGTCGACGCGCTGCAGTTCGCGCTGGGCGGCTCCTTGTTCGAGGCAGCCCCGCAAGTGGCGGACAAGGCGGTCTCGGTGCTGCGACGGATGAGCAAGAAGGGGCCACTCCCAGCTGGCGCGGTCTTGGCTGGGGCAGCTCCTCTGAGTAGCTTTGCGCGTGGCTCGGGTGCCCTGCCGTCCGCGGTGGGGATGCGCTGGCAGGTTCAGGCCGCCAGTGGCCCAACGCCCGAGCGCCGCCCGCTGCAGGACTACGACGTGGACGAGTACTGCACCGCGGGCGGCTTCGCGCTGGCGTCTCAGGAGGGCGAGCTGCTCCTGCTGAGGGAGGTCGAGAAGGCCTCGCCGGAGGATGACGCGGAGGTGGACGCCAGACCCCTGCCGCTCGTGGAGGTCGCGGGCGTTCGCAAGCGGCACTTCAAGGACTCGCTCAAGGGGCTCACCGAGACGGCCTGGCGGGAGTGGCCCGTGCGCGGGCCACGTGCGATTGTCTGGTGTGCCAACTTCGTGGGCGACCAGGACAGTCATCCACGGTCGAGACACACTAAATGGAAGGCCGAGTGCGGTCTCACGACCGCCGACGTCGGGGTTTCTGAGCACGAGTTGTGTATGCGAGTATTGGAGCTGGCCATCACCTATGACCAATTGAACATCGGGGAACTGGCCAGCTTCGAGCTCATGCTCAGGCGCGCGCAGATGACGGAGTGGAGATACAGAGAGCGCGTGCTGGGGCGTCCACTCTTGGACGACACGGCGGAGGATGAGTTCCTCTACATGGGGACGGCGGAGACGAGGGGGCTACTCATGGTGGCCCCGGAGCTGCAGGCTCACATCTCGGACGAGCTGCACCGCGAGTCAGCGGTGCTCAAGGAGAGGCGCAAGCTCCGCGAGGAGCGCCTGGCGCCCCGCGGCCTACCACCAGCTGGCGGCGGCGGGAGCTCGGCGTCCGCGGCAGCGATGGAGACGAATCTCAATCAGCAGGCGGCGGAGCTCTCGAGGCTCCAGGCGAAGCTCAACCACGGCGGCGGGGGCGACCCAGCCACGGGGGAGAGGCAGGCCGCGGCCAAGGGCCGCGGCCGAGGCACCTAGTCGCCCTGATGATCGCGCCGCGGGAGATCCTCCCTCTGAGGGGCCCTGCGGCTTCAGGCGCCTCGCCATCCGTGGTGGGCGTCAGCCGGGCTGTGCGGTCACGCGTTCGTCGACGCGCAGCCTGCTCGTCCTGGGCCAATGAGATCATCGACACAGTCAACAATTTGTACTTCCATGGCGAGGTACAGCAGCATCACTCCGTCTCAGCTGGGCAGCAGCTCGCACTGGACCACATCCGTGACGTGGTGCAGCGAGCTGGACCGCCCATGATCGAGCCCGCGGCAGCCTTTCGAGTGCTGTGCGGATCGGCGCCAGGGTATACTGAGCCCTCGGCAGAACATTCACCCTATCGACGAGGCGCAGTCTCGTTGCCGGCTCCTGGAGCTGACCTTGCTCGTGGCGACGTCTGTCTTCGAGGACCGGCATTGCAAATGTGGACAGGGTGGCGAGACTGTCTCTTGCACCCGGACCCGGACCTCTCCAGGGCAGTGCGGCCGTACTCTGACCCCAAGCTGATTCGGGACAGCGGCACGTACGCCGAGTTTTTGGTGGACATGGCACGTTCAGGGCTCGTCTCCTTCACGAGCGAGAGGCCATCCACCGTGGGAGTCTTCTTCGTAAAGAAAGGTCCAGATCGTCTCCGACTCATCCTGGACACTCGACGAGCAAACAAGCTGTTGTTGGATCATTGCCACACCCAGTTCTCTACGCCATCGAGTTGGTCCTCTTTGTACTTGCCACCCGAGGCGGAGCTGATGATGTCTCAGACCGACGTCAACAACGCGTTCTACCGCATCCAGCTCCCCCCCGGCATGAACGACTACTTCATCCTGTCCAGCATCGACGCCAAGTGGATCACCGAGGCCGCTCCTGATCTGGCCCTTGGTCTCCCCGCGGGCATCCGCATCTCCCCGCGCATGGAGGTGCTGCCCATGGGGTTCAACTGGGCGTTATTCTTCTGCCAGGAGATGGTCCGCAACGCCGCGGAGGACGCCGGCTTCGCTGACGGACGGATGTTCCTGGACCGCCACTCGGCCCCCGACATCACCACCGAGCCAGGCGCCGCCGTGTACGTCGACGGCGTGGCCGTGGTGGGGGCGGACCTGGAGGCGGTCGAGGCCGGCGGAGTCGCCGTGGCCAAGCAGCTGGAGGAGCGCGGCCTCCAGGTCAAGGGGGTCGAAGGCCCCTCGGACTCCCAGACCTTCACGGGGATGGAGTTCGATCGGACCTCCGGCCGCATCTCGCTCAGCCGCGAGAGGATCTGGAGGCTGCGCGCGGCCCTGCTGTTTGCTGCGGACCAGCGCTACTTGACTGGGCGCCAGATGCGGCGCCTGGTCGGCCACTACACGTGGAGCGCGACTCTGCGGCGTGAGCTCCTCTTCAGCAGCGTCTACGCCCGGGCGGAGAAGGCGGGCGACAAGAGGTGGCGCCTGTGGCCTTCGGCCGAACGGGAGCTCCGACAGGCCGCCGCCCTCGTGGCCTTCGCCTTCGCGGACCCCAAGCGCCCGTTCCACGCCGCGGTCGTGGCGACCGACTCAGGCGCCGGGCTGGACGACGCCGGCGGCTACGGCGTGGTCACGCAGGAGTGGCCCGTGGAGAAGGTCCGGCGCTGCTGTGGGCATGCCGAGAAGTGGCGCTACGGGGTGCAGGGGCTCGTCGCGGCCAGGGCTGCCGCGCTGGGCAGCCCCGCCGACCCCAGCTCGCCTCGCCCGACGGCGGAGAGCGGCGAGAGGACCACAGACTTCGAGAGCATGACGCGGGACGACATCGGGGCCTTCGAGAACTGGAAGCTGGTGTGCCGGGGCCGATGGGCCCGGGCCGAGGGCATCTTGAGGACCGAGGGCCGAGCATGCATGATCGGCCTCCGTCACGAGCTGAGGTCCACGAGCACGCACGGAAAACGTATACTCTTTCTTGTGGACAACATGAGTGTGGTATTGAGTTCGGGTAAGGGTAGAGCCAGCAGCCATCAGATGAACCGAACATGTCGTGAGCTTCTGCGTCTGTCAGTTGTTGCCAATCTCCAGGTCGTGATGAGATGGGTCGCCTCAGAGTTGAATCGATCCGACCGCGCGTCCCGACTCCCGGGCTCAGCCATCTCGCTGGGCGGGGCCTCGCGCGGCGGGGGGCGACGTTGCGCCGTCCGAGGCCGTGCTCGCCAGCCGCTTCGATGCCGAGCTGGAGAGCGCGGCCCGCAGCCTTGGGCCCGCCCTTGGCGGGGACGCCTGCGGCCGCCCCCTCGCCGGCCTGGGGGGCCAGCTCGCTGCTGAGGAGGCCAGGCTCGGCGCTGCCGCCGCGGAGGCCGGTGAGCTCAGCGACAGCTCCTCCAGCTCGGGGGAGAGCTGGCCAGCCGGCCCCAGCGGCAGCGACGGCCACGCGCCGCTGCGCACGGGGCGGGCCGACTGCGGCACGATCGACTCGAGCAGCATCGACCTGCGAGCCCGCCGCGGACAGCAGAGACGGCAGCACCAGGCGCGGGAGATCGCCGAGGCCCGACGCCACGGCTTCACCAGCCTCCAGATGGCCAAGATAGGGCCTCGCTCCCGCGCTCAGTACCAGAAGTTTCACCAGGCCTTCCTGGAGTGGAGCAGCCAGGAGGGTCAGCCACTGGACACCGACCTCCAGATCGACCGGGCCCTCAGCAGGTACATGGATTACCTGTACTACGAGGGCTTCAACGCGGACGCGGGCGAGAAGGTGCTGGCGGCTGTGACCTTCCACGGCCCAGTGGAGGGCATGGAGCTTCCAGGAGCTCGCCGGGCGCTGGCGGGGTTCCGGCGCCGGGCGAGCGCGAGGACCCGCAGCCCCCTGCCACTGGCGGGCGTGATGGCCATCGTGGGTGCAGCGGCAGCCGACGGCCAGCTCCCCTTTGCCCTGGGGCTGGTGCTGGCGTGGGAGGCCTACCTCAGGCTGCCGTCCGACCTCGTGAGCATGGTGGGCGCCTCTCTGGTCAGGCCAGCCGCCCGGAGCCCCCAGGCGTGCTGGGGCCTGCTCCTGTTTCCTCAGGAGGGGGAGGCGCGCAGCAAGATGGGACACTACGACGAGGGGATCATGCTGGACGGCCAGTTCGGATCCACGCTAGCGCCTTTCCTTCGCCGGCTGAAGGCCCAGACCGCCGACGCCAGCCCGCTGTGGTCCTTCTCGAGCGCCACCTTCAGGCGCCTGTTCAACGAGTACGCCGCGAAGGTCAGCCTCGGAGGCAAGAAGCCCTACCAGGTCAGGCACGGGGGAGCCTCGCTGGACGCCCTAGAGTGCCGGCGCAGCCTGAAGGAGATCCAGGAGCGACTCCGCCACCTGTGCGAGTCCAGCACCCGTCGGTACAAGAAGGGGACCAGGTACCTGGCCGAGGTCAACAGCCTCGACAGCCGGGCCCGAGCCTACGGCGAGCAGGTCCTCAGGCAGCTCGACGGGGTGGTGAGCGGGCGTGTCCGCCTCCCGCCACCGCCGGCCCTCGCCGGCGCCGCGGGCTGCGGACGGGCGCTGTGATGCGCCAAGGCGACGCCCTAGAGGCGGTGGAGCGGGCCTCGGACACCAAGGTGATCCGCCACCTCCGTCAGGGGCTCGCCCGGGCCAGCAGGCGGGGCCGGCGCCGGGGGCAGGTGTTCCTTGACGTGTTCAGCGGTGCTGGCGGCGTCGCCAAGGCCCTCGAGCGCCACGGCGACAACGGCTGCCTCCAGATCGACACGGAGGCCGACGTAGCCTTCGACCTCACCCGCCGCTCGGCCCAGCAGCTCATCTTGGGCTGGATGGCCGGCAGGCGCGTGCGAGGGCTCTGGATCGCCTTCCCATGCGCGACCTGGTCTGCAGCCTCACGGCACACGTACCGTCGCCCCGGAGAGCTCCGTGGCCGAGCGAATTTGACAGCAAAGCAAGAGCACAAAGTGAGCCTTGGTAATAAGACCCTTGCCGCCACTGTCCGTTTCATCAGAGCTGCAATCATGAGACAGATCCCAGTTGTGATCGAGAACCCTGTCACAAGTATGGCGTGGCAAGTCCCCGAAATGAAGAGACTGATGGCACACCGCAGTTGTAAGATAGCTGTTGTGGACCAGTGCACGTTTAACACCCCCTGGAAGAAGCCCACAAAACTTGCAGGCTGGAGTGTTTCAGAACCGCCCGCCCCGCTCGTCCGAAGGTGTCGTGGGAAGTCTCTGTGCTGTAAGACCCAGCCGGCGGACCGCTTTGGCTCGGGCCTATCCGCGGGGGCTGGCGGAAGCAGGAGCTCGATGGCTGGTCACTTCAGCCGATAGTATCGAGCACGCACACGTAGGGAGGACGTTGCTTTAATTACCTCGTGCTCTGAGCTGCAGTTGCTAATTTAACCCTTGATTTGTAAGAATTTGAGTGATTGCGGCACGGCCAGTAACATGAATGGGCTGTGGGGGGCTTTCCCCGAATAATCCTTCTGCCGACCGGGGCCCCAGGGACGGCTCGGTCGCAAGTCTCGTGACAGCGCGGGTTCTCTTGGTTGCAAAAACAGTGCACATTGGCGGTTTGTAATTAAACACTGTGCAGAAGTCAGCAAGCCGACAGGGGGCGGACGTGGATCCGTCACCGTTTTTGCTCAAGCTTTTACCTCCTCCTCCTCTCCTCCTCCTCTTTCTTGCGCTCTCACTGTGGGGGGCTTTCCCCGAATAATCCTTCTGCCGACTCGGGCCCCAGAGACGGCTCGGTCGCAAGTCTCGTGACAGCATAGGTTCTCCTGGTTGCAAAAGCAGTGCATATATATATATATATATATATATATATATATGTGTGTATTGCGGTGCAGTGCGACATCCAGCGCACTCCCGCAGTTGCCGACGACGCAGCTCGCACCCGCCAGGTTGTCCGCGACGTCTTGCGGAAGGAGCCCGCTCTCAGCTACGACTCCAAGAAGAGGTATCTGAAGAAGATCCTCATCAAGGAGTCGGAACTTGTTGCAGCAGCACCAACCCCGAGGAGCAGCGCGCATGTTCAGAGTGGCTCAACGCAGCTACTCGTCACAAGCCGTTGTCATCACAACCATATTCCTGATAGGCTTGCGTCATAGGTATCTTCCTTCGACGAGTACGACGGCTGGGTGGAGCTCTCGGACTTGCTCGACAAATGGCCGCCCAAGGGCTACGGGCACTGGCACAAACACCACCTGGAGACTGTCCTGCGGTGCCTCAGTAACCGCCATTGGGCATGTCAGGCGTTGGCGGTGCTGGATTTGATTGGTATGATAGACAATTCCGGCATGCAAAAGAACAGGCCCCAGGTAAAGAAGATCAGATGCGCCAGCGAGTCTCACCCGCCGTTTTTCGTGCGTCCAAGCAATGGGCATAGCAGCCCTGGCATACAGTGCCCTGAGCCCCATATGCAAAAGGATAACTGAGATTTGACATCACCAGGTGCACCTTGCTATTTTATTCATGGTACCAAATGGGTCAATATCCCGAACATGCTTCATGTCGGGCTGTCATGCCGCGCTGATGGCACTGTCAATGAAAGGGGCAGATAGTTAGATAGTTCATCCATGGATGCCCATATCTACTTGGAGATAACAGGATTCAGTCCGGCCCGCGCGTAGATTCCGAAGTATTAATCATGGTACGTCTGAAAACCGACTTCGCGAAAATATTGCAATTCTGGCGTTCCGCGAATGATATTTCTTATGGCGGCAGGTCGGGAAGGCAGAATCCCGCCGAGCCACGTCGTCCAGATCATGAGCATCCTGCCGAATAAGACCAGGGTCAGGGGCTTGCAGTGCTCGCTGGTTCTCGCGCCCAGGAGTCGGGCGGTGGCAGGCGCTGTCGAGGGGCTTTCCTGCTTGGGCCCAGGCCCCATCAAGGGGGCCGCGAACCTGTCGCTGCCTCGCCGCCCCTGAAGCGTCGAGGCAGGAGCTGCGCTCCAGTGATTTTCCATCCACGGATTTGGATTTTTCTTTGGGGGAGGGGGGGGGGGAGGAGGAGGACTCAATGTGTCCATGATCGAGTGGGACAGGCGTGGATCAATCCCTTGTACATAAGGGACAACGAGCAGAGAAATCTGCGTGCTGAGAATTTCCCTCAGACTCTGCATATGAGATTCCATATGATGCGTTGTCGCTGAGGAACTGGTCTATACCTCAGACCCCCTGCAACCAGAAGGTCGCCGGGCCGACGCCCATTCGTGAGGTCGAGTTCGCTGGTGTATTTCTGATGCAAGAGGGATACCAAGCGGGGGCACTTGCAGGGGATCAGATGGATCATGGATCCAGGCCCAGAGCGCGGACGCATCTGGTATGACGTCCAATGGGATTACGCCCAATGACGGGTTGCATGTCAACGACCCGTGGCGTGCTCAGACGCAACAGTTGCCAGTGCCTGCAGGGCGACCTGCTTCGTTCGCGCCCATGAGCAGGGCTGCGACTCCGCTTGGGACTCCACAGAGTGCTGGGAGCACCAATAGCCTGCAGGCGAGGCTCCAGAGCCCTCGAATGGACCGACATCTCTACCAGGCCTTGCAGGCGACGTCGCCGTTAGCATCGCCGCGCCCCCTTGCGGGGCAACCTGCTCTCTCTGACCACGAAGCTGCCCAGAGGGTTGAAAAGCATGATAGGTCAGCGACAGTGCATGCACAGGCAGATGCGCGAGGTCATGCAGAGTATGCGTCGGGATGGCATTGAGCTCCCGAGCGCCAGCTGGACACCCCCATGGGAGTATATTCCGGACCTTAATCCATCGCCTGATGACCCATGAGTACGGGTTTGTTCCAGCGTTTTTCAGCCGCCCGAAATGCGACCCGACGGCTGCTGAGCGACCTACAGCACCGCCGATGGATGCGCCGATGTGTCCTGAGTACTACGCTCAGGAGACGGGCGATCCACGCGGGGGGTCTCAGCTTGATAACCCGGATGTTCGGGCGACGGCCGACGACTTCTACCAGTCTCAGCTGACGCGCGGCTCCGGATACGTGTCTTGAGTACTGGGCCAAATCTTTCATTGCGGCTACTTGGCCACCCCCATGGATCCCGATGTGACGCAACAGGCCCCCGGTTTGGTGGCGCCGTCGTCCGTGGGGGAGCTGCGTCCAGAGTCTCCGGCCATCCAGGAGGCGCGGCAGGCCAACCTCATCATGCAGTTGGCCCGCCGGCGTCGCAACCAGGAGCGGCAAGCGCGCCGTCTGATGGGCCGTGCGGGGCAACCCGCTACTCCAATTTCTGCGGGGACACATGCTTTCAACCTCGCGTCGCTCGCAGCTATGCAGCCGCCACCGGCCCCGCCGATCCTGCGTGATATTGGTGAGTCCACACTGGAACGCCAGACGCGTATAAGGCCATCGGCAACACCACCGATCACCAGTGACGGTGACTTCAACAAGCGTGCCATATGCCAGGACAACTTCGTCGATCACGACGAAGTTTGGAGGCTTCAGCGTGGCCGCGTATTCCATCCACAATGCTGGGTCGAGTGGCTCATGCGCATGTGGATCGGCAGCTTGCAGGCACGTCAGAAGGCGCTGCGAGTGAGACTCCCTGTGCTACTTGCAGGGGTGCTGGTCTTATCGCAGCTGAGTTTCACTACGCCCTAGCCGGAGATCAAGATGCAGCAATTCGCCAGGAAGAGATATTCCGAGGGGTTAACGAGCTCAGGGACCTTCGCGAAGAGCTCAACCGCATCGCGGCGATGGTGACAAACAACACGGCAGCTGACGCAACAACACCTGCAGGGCAACCTGCGTCATCATCCAGTGCGGCGCAGGCGAGAGACAGCAGCCGTCGCGCCTGCCACAGATCCGCCTATGCCTTTAGTAGCTGAATCAGCAAACAACGCAGGGACACCTGCTGCGACGGCACTTGCGGCGTTACCTGCTAATGATTGTGGCTGAGGCGCATGGAGGGAACCACCGAGAGGAGTGCACATTGGCTCCAAGTATTACATGCATACATGCCCTACCGGCGTGACATCCGCCCGCGCAACCAGCGTGGGGCGGAAAGCCCGGTGAGCGCACGCAGCGGCACCTGTGCCATATCAGAGCGTGACATGCCACACGCTATGTTGATGGTGAACACAAACGGACAGGTAGCCATGCGCGCCGATGAGGACACGTTTGTGAATATGCCGCTCTCATCTGTACAACGCCCTCACGTGCATGACGAGCACCCGTCGGCCTGGATCTTCGAGAGGAATCCCATCACTGAGAGGCCCGCGGGTACATGAACGTCTTTACGTCCCTGACGAAAAATTTGGTGTTAGAGCAGAGGCGTCGCAAGGGCTTGTATGGAACTACACTGCCCGCAGTGCCAGGTACATTCGGAGAACGCCATGAATGTGCCCTGGCCGCGAACAGCGGGACCATGGTGGACGGAACGCTGACGATCCTGCTGAACATCGGCAGCAACATCCACATCACCGGTCTGCAAACGGCACAGACATTCGGGCGCGCGCCCCGCCCCCGCGGGCGCGACATCGAGAAAGTGAATCTGACGAAGAGGCTTTACGTGTCGGGCGCGAGACGTGGCGCCGCTGTCTGCGGCAAGTCCTTGCGTTGCAAAATTGCACGCAAAGGGGGAAGGAGATCCTGCGGCGAAGCCCGCTGCGTCTAGACTGGACACATACTCAGATAACGTGGCTGAGGGCTCAGGTGAGAATATCCCTGCAATCTTGGGTTTGAGGAGTATGTCCAATATGAGGGCCATCCTGATCCTGGAGCAGGGGCACGATAAGATGGCCATCCCGGGCTCTGAGATGCGCGAGCTCCTCCTTGGGAAAGGAAGGCGCCAGGGCATTTGATCCAATGAAAACGCCCTCGGGGCACCTGGCGATCAAGGTCGACGAGCACGGTGCCGCAACGGAGGATAAAAGGCTCACTGCCATTTACTATAACGGCCAATCTTCACTGCGAAGATGCCCCGTTGCTCGTCAAGGAAGAAGCCGACACAGAGCCTATTGCAGGGCGACCTGCATCGAGCAGCGCGGGGACACCCGCTACTAACGATGCCCATGCATATACAATGTCTCAGGATCTGCTTCTCCATTAACGAGGAGACGCTTGTTTTCGCGATCTTTGGTGAATCACACCCTGAAGACTTGGCATCGCAGGAACACGTCCTTCGGGAATGTCCCCGCACCGTCCGATCAGGACTTCGCCCCGCGCAACTTGCAGGCGAAGGTGTACCGGGCCATCTACGAGGTGGGTAGCAAGTGGACGCCGCCCGACGCGAATGCAGGGGCACCTGCAGGAGCACATGATGCCGCTGAGGAGTTTGATATTTTCACTTCGAGCAGTGGCTCAGCAGCGCAGCGTGGCACGGGCATTTGGACGCCCCCATCGTTTGAAAATGAGTGGCGGGGGCAGGCGCGTGCCGCGGCCACTCGCGCTTGCTCCGACAGGCCGAACACTGAGGTTCTGTCGTCAGGCGCGGGTCACCCTGCACACTTTTCCTAGGCGCCGGCTGTGCGCGCCAGGGACGTTGGCAGGCCCGGCTTCGCGGCCGCCAAAGACAGCAGTGGACCCGGGTGTGTGGCCGCTTCAGCAAATGAACGTTCATCACATCATTATCATTCTTGTGCACTCGCCATTGAGGACATGCGGACAGCTTGCGCTGAACTCCGAGCTCGTGGGTGCATGTGCGACCGTATCGCACATGCATAGGTTATGACCTTTCTACTGGTACACAGCATCCGGGTGGATTACTTTCGGGGGATTACCAATTGCTGCGGGTGGCAACGCCCGCCGACTGGTACGTTCGGTTGCCTGGAAAGCGGGCGGGGCCACATTATCAACGAATCCAGAATTTGATTGATAAAGCTCGGGCTCTACTTATGTCTATAGTACTTATGGGACCACCAGGTCACTTGTGGAAACAAGGTCCCATACGAGATGCGATCGAAGATCTAGACTTGCAGGTCAGGCTGATGCGATGCTGCCACTTCGGCTTGGAATATGACCGCTCAAGTAAGCTGCCTAGCGGATCTTATCTGCAGGCGGCAACTACCTATGCGCGCATCCCGACTAACTTGTGGAGATGCACCTGCCAAGCTGCACGGGAAGTTGCACAACCTGCTGAGTATGAATTGGACTGGTATGGCCAAGGCGCTCAGAGGGCAGAGTGGCGCAACATAACATTGGCTAACACGACTGCAAGGCTGATCAACCAAATTGATTTGCATAAAACAAAGAGAAACCACACGAGCAGTGTACACCTTAGCATCCATACAAGATTGGATACAGGAGTTCGAACTTACGTTCAGTCTCCTGAGAACGGCCCTGAATGGGACCATGTCGTGCGACGGGTAACAATGAACCTGGACGACAATACTATTCTACAAGGTATCAAGATCGAGGATCAGCGTATCGGGTGCATTTACAATGCGCCGTTACCGATTGGTGTGACAGATATTCGCACTCGATTGTACTGGGAACCGCTGGCACCGGTTCTCATCGGACAAGCGGACCTGCGACCGCGCCCAAGGCGGATTGCGTTCGTCGATGACGATCGTCTGCACCGCCCTTCGATTGAGCGTGGCCGCGTGCTCCCTTCTATTCCCGAATTTCTGACACTCCGTTCAACCGGTACTGAACAACTGACAGCACTGGCGACGGATGACCAGATCAAACAGAAAGGAAAGCGGAAAGCCGACAAGGAAGCGGGCATCAAGCCACGCAAGATACCCAAAGTAGTCGAAGAAGGCAATGACGACTGCGGTGACGACCTAAAGGGTCTCGAATGTAGTGCCTACTACACCGATGCCCCCCTTGACTCCGACACTGAGAGCGATGGCGAATATGTAACCTTCATCGCGCTACCTGCTGGGCAACCTGCGGATGCACGTGCAGATGCGCCCTCCACTATCCCGACCTTATGTTACGGACGACACAATAAAGTCGATATGTTGGAACTGCGTGGAGGGGGCGGGGGAATATCGCAGTTAGCATTCAGCCGAGGTTTGTCTTCAGGAGGAAACTTTGACAACGTTCATATGTTGACCTTGGGTACAAGGACGTCCATGATGTAGTGATGCATTATTTAGACGCGTGCTTCGCCAGTGTGGTCATATTACAACCGAACTGCAGAACGACTGGACGACCTTCTTATTTAAATTCCCACGGCACGTGGCATGAACGCCATAAAGAAGATCTTCCACATATCAAGTTTGGTGGGAGAGTTGCCATGCGTCAAAACGACTCTCGACGGTTATACTTACGAGAACAACCAGTGGGTACTTGGGCAGATCAAATACCGCCATGGACAAAGTTGGCCAAATGCAAGGGCACTTGCAAGGTAACTATGGATCAATGTACTACTGGTCTACATGACCCCCACGGAGTATCGATGCGGAAACCGACCGAGATAATGGCCAATCATCGCCCCATACTTACACCTTTTGAACGAAAGCAGTGTACTGGCCACCACCAACATGCCTCGGTATGCAATAAAGAACTTCCGATGGCTGCGCAAAATACTTCAAATATGCAGCCCCTTCTTTGTCGATGCAGTTCAGATCGCACGCGATCTTTTCCAAGTAAATCGTGACCCTCTCAATGGCCACCCTTATTCTTCCACCGTCCTTCTTACCAGCGCGCGGGGATTTGACGCGGACGGCCCAACTACCCCTCGACAGCCCGACGGGTCGATCACGAGACCACCCTCGGGAGGATTAGGACGTCCTGCATGTGCAGATAATATGAATATGCATTTCCCCTTCACATGACAGAGACCCTAAACATTGCAGGTGGTACGATATGGGGGATTACCATTGGGAATGTCAGAGTTGCAAGAATAACTACGGTCAGAATAAGCCTGGTCGCTTACCGACACCCGGCGCATGCAAGTTTGCCAAACCTTGGAAATTGCCCGACAACCACGGACAGGCACCACAGGCTCCTGCCGAACCGGCAGCACCACCACCCGAGGCGCAAGCCGCGCCACCTCTTGCGCGGCTACGTGCACCGGGACACGGCTCCAGAGTTGGCCCCGCAGCTGGCGCCGGCAGCCACGACATTACAGTAGGCAGACATGCTGCAGAACCTGCTGCGGGGCAACCTGCTTCGAGTGGAGCTGGCAGCTCGAACGACCACCGACGACTGCCACAGATCAGAGCCAGACGCGGCCGACAGCAGGAAGGATATCCACCTCCACCACCACTTGCGGGCAACCCTGCTGCACGCCCACGACTCCCAGACCGGTCAAGGTTCGATGTTCAAATCAGCCTACAAGACTTGCGAAGCCTTGACCCAAGCGCGGTAACACGCGAGTTGACGAAACTACACTTGCGTTGGTTCCGTGTTAAAGAGCTTAAGATGAGACTCATCTTAACCAAAGCCGGTCTGGACAGCGTCAGGCTCAACCTGATCAAAAGCGTCTGCTACACATGTCGGGGGTGCAGGGCTTGGGACAAGCCAGGGCATGCCGCTACGCGATCTTCTGCAATTACCTGGCAAGTTCAATGAAGAATCGAATGCGACCTTATGTTTCCTAGAAACATGAGCACAATATTTCACATCATCGATCGTTGCATTCGATATGCCACTGGAAGGGAGATACCAGATAATATGCGTATCATCACTGCTGGATGCAATTCGGACCTGCCAAGGTAGTGTACTCCGACGGGGAGGGTGCCCGTAACAACGGCACTGCAAAGGCAGTCCTAAAGGCAAAAGGCACTGAACTGAGGATACGCGAGCGTGGACAACGCGCCACGACAATCGAAGCCAGACATGACAGATTACGTCATCTTTTTCGCGTCATGGAAACTGAACTCAAAGTGTTAGACATACCTCTTGTGTTCACACGACTACTGCACAAAGCCATGTTTGTCGCCAGTGCATTCACCTTCTATAATGAGGTGTCTCCATATAGTGCTTTGTTTGGACAGGAACCAGAAATGCTTCCTGGCCTGCCTGTTCTGGACCATGAACAGCCAACAGAAACGTCTGACCGCTCTCGAGAACAGGTGATACGCATGGGTCGGCATTGAAGCTATCACGCAGGCTACTGCAGTAACCAAGACCAATCGTTCATTACGCGCTAAGACAACTATCGCCGGTCAGCATAATTCTGATGAAGGAGATCTGGTTGACGACCATCGCCCCGCGACTACGAAGGGCGACTGGGGAGGCTGGAATGGCCCGTTCCCGGCTGTACGAAATTATCCCGACAGGGGGCAAGTTAGCATTCGAGTGGGAAATCGCGATGTACAAGTCCAATATGGCGATGCACGACATTCACTTTACATCGAAGCTTTGATAGCCAGAGCGATCGGCTCTGACAACACTGCGTTGCGGACAGTGTTGGTATTTATGGCCAGTCTACCTGCGGGGAGACCTGCTACGAAATTTGGCAATGTTCTGACCAAAAAGGGAACGCTTCACATGACCAGCGCAAGCCGATTCTCTGCCTAAGTACACCTGGCACTACCATACCTTATCAGAAACTTCTTCCGCATCGACAATGTACTCTCTGTTAGGTTGGCTAAGGGTATCCATAAGCTACCTCCGGTGGTTTACGCTGACAGTTGCACATTGGCCCATTATGGCCCATTATGACAACGATGTAAATCCGTTTTTTTGTTTTTTATATAAAAAAAACTGCGAAGCAGATGGCACTGCCCTGAATGTTCATGATATAACCGGACCAGCACTTTCGATAATCAATCAGTGCCTAAAGTCCACTAGACCTCAAGCGGGCTCTGACCAAGATATGACAAAGTTTGAGGAACTGGCGGACATACCGACACAAGACGAAAACGCCAGAGAAGCCCTAGAAGCCGAACCGCCACAGGAGGAAAGACGGCTTCCTACGATGCATGAGGAATCATAAGCGGACCTTGAGGCATATATTACGGAAACGCGGTGCGCAGAATTACACGAAGAAAGGGAACAATTGGAGACAGTTCCATCAGATGACCTTGACATTGTAGCCACACATATGATCATCGATAACAGTGCGTTGGCCGCAGTAGCTGTCGAACAGCGGGGCACCTGCCTAAGCGGGGTCATCCACGCGACTCCGACATCGAGGAGACGCATCATGTCCCACTATGTTCTACGGCCGAAGACCACAGTCACGGATTGGATTCGGACGAAAATGGTCTATATGTAGAACTCTGCTTCGCGGCAGAAATGTCAAAGGTAGTCCTATCCGTTCAGCGGCGCAGGACATTAGATGTCGACCGTGCAACCGCCATGCGAGCATATCACCGCCGCTGCAAAACGAGCGGCGGTTGTCAAGGAAGACGACCTCCTCGCGAAGGCCGACGTCCAGGCGAATCCCGAGAAAGTACCAAAGGCCCGATATACTGAACTCAAGACATGGTTTAACAACAAGTGTTCCAATATGCAAGATATATCTAAGGCGCCAAGCTTCGCGACTACGATTCACGTATATCACTGGAAGTTTGTGAAGAACGAAAAGGGCGAGATGGAACGTGCCACCAGACTGCGCTTGGTGATTCGGGGGTTCATGGGCCTCGAAGCTTTCGATGTGGATGCCTTCTCAGGGACAGCGCGGCGGCCAATCCAGAGATTGCTCGCGAGCGCGGCAGCGTGCAAGAAGCAATGGGCCATTGCTCCCCTTGACATCAACATGGCTTTCCTGAAGGGATTAACCTGCCAGGAACTTGCCGAGGCAACTGGTGAGAAGGAACGCGTGGTGTGCTTTGCACCTTGCCGCCTGGACCGGCAACGGTGCTTCGATCCTTCCCAGGAATTGAGCACTGCGACGCCGGCACCAAGGGTGCACCCAGAGCTTTCTCATTGAAGCTCAGAAGGACCAGGGGGGGCCCTGGTCTCAGACCCACGTCCTACGACGAGGAGTTCGAGACGAGCAGTAACCTGCTCACAGCCACACGTGTCGATGATATTAATATGGCTGGTATTGAGGACACCATTGCCACGCGCGCCAAGCGCGTCGAGGACACTTCTGGCAAGTGCAAATTCAACAAGCATACATGTACCAATTGTGCTACGAGATACACAAATGATGGGGGCGGCAATGTCACATTGGACCAAGATGAATACATCAGAAAGCACCGTCCCATACAACATCCTGTACTCACCGGCGCGGACGCTGACGCCGAGGCATCCATGATGGTTTTGGATATGTTTGTCGGCCTCAGAGGCGCGTTGGCTTACGCAGTAATCACCCATGCGTGGTTGATGGTATATGTGGTCTCTCTACAACGTTGCCAGGAACCGACCAATATACAAGTGCGACGACGGAGCGCGATCACCGGGAAGCTGCAGGCCTGCCTTAAGAAGATCATCAATCAATCGATGACGCCAGCGGGTGAAGTTGACCTGCACAGCGACTCCGGTTATCGACGCCTAAGTGGAGATGCCGACGACGAGGTCAAAGGCTACGGTATTCGCGGGGGAAACCTGCTACGGCGTGGAACCACGCCAGCCGGTTAGCCTGTCGTCCACTTGATCGATGCGCACTGCAAGTCTCACCGCTTGCAGGTCCGCTCAAGCTATTTAGCAGAAACACTTGTAGCAGCCCGCAACTTGGAGGACTGCCATCCCACGATTGTGACTTTGCACGAGCTCCATGCAGGTCCGTTGGCCCCCACTCAGCTGAAAGACATACTTGAGTTGGGTGGCCTGAGCATTAAGGTCACCCTGACCACAGATGCTGACTCTGTTTTTCAAGTCCTTGTCAAGCAAGGACCTGAAGAAGCCGACGGAGTGTACTCTTTTCGGACACATCAGTTGGATACGACAGATGATGGAGCGAGGAATCGTGCATAGCATTAAGTGGTGTGACACTCGCGACATGACCGCGGATGGTCACGCAAAAGGGAGCAATGATTGAGATATGCTCCTACAGGTCATGGGAGGTACGCAATCCTTCAAACATGACTTACAGCGTCATACTCCTTATCGGGCTGGCCAGACAACTTGGTCTGTGGCCGCCTGAGGAGCAATCGCATGCACAGCAATGCGTTTGCAAGGCAACTTGCTTGCGGGTCCGCCTTACGGCCCCGCTTTTTGCTGCCTTTTGTACATCGTATCTGCTGTATAGTGGCGGCGGACTCACGCTTCGTCTCCCTTTCCCCCCCGACTCTAAAGTGAGCTGGGACAAGGGCGAGAGGTAGCGAGCGTTTGTCCGCGGCCGTTTGTGCTCAAGCGGCCGGCCGCCAACATTTGACTGTGCCTCATTGCGAGGCATGCGAGTCGCCATCGAGACCGAAAACATCCATCGCTTGAGATGGCCCGTCGCTCCCGCGACGACCTCCAACGATTGAGACTATCGCTACTACGATACAACAGAGCAGGAGCTGTGCTTCACCTACGGCGTAGCTCCTGGACGGGCCTACCGGCCCCCTTCAAACTGGGCGATGACTAGGAAACGTTCAAAACCACTCACGCCCTGAAGAGCTGGCGGGATTTCAAGCTTCGAGATCATACATGTGAGGAAAGTTCAGACGAATCGCCCGGCCCGCCTGAACCACACGGCTTGTGGTTTTCAAGGATGGAGAAGGAGACAGAGGAGGAGGAGGAGGAGGAGGAAGAGGAGGAGGAGGAAGAGGAGGAGGAGGAGGAAGAGGAGGAAGAGGAGGAGGACGAGGAGGAGGAGGAGGAGGACGAGGCGGAGGAGGAGGAAAAAGAATAATAATAATAATAATAATAATGAAAATGATAAGAATAATAATAACCAGAAGAAGAAAAAGACGAATAATAAGAATAAGAAGAAGAAGAGGAATAAGAGGAATAATAAAAATAAGAAGAATAATAATACGAATAAGAAGAATAATAAGAATAACCAGGAGAGGAGAGGAAGAGGAGGAGGAGGAGGAGGAGGAGGAGGAGGAGGAGGAGGACGGGGAAGGGGGAGAAGGGAGGGATGGAGGGAGGGGGAGGGAGGGATATAGAGAGAGAGAGGGAGACACTTATCTTGATATTCCGGCCTCGTCCTCCGCAGCGGGGGCGATAGTTTTTGACGAAGCGACCAGGAGCCAAAACCAATCTTTGGCTTGACCACCACGAGCAAGTTGCCGTCATACGAGCGACTTAAATCTTACAGTGGGAAGGAAAGGGGGGGCACGACTCTTACGCGCAGCGCATGTCGGGCGCGAGGAGGTAGGGGGTTCCGGGCGAGACTCCCCCGGAGTGGGGGGTTCAAAACAGAGCACCAGGGGCGCGGGCTGGGGGGAAGGGGGCGTCGGTGCTGGGCGCAGTGGGCCCAGGGACAGAGATCTCGGGGGGGGGGGTTTAAACGAGACGCCAGGGGACGTTGCGTGCAACGGGCGAGAGGTCATTCAGAGAACAAGCAATGACACAAACATGAAAATTCTGAGGTCTGCGCAGATTTCTCGGACTGGCGCTGGAGCCCCCTGGCGGCGCCTCCAGCGCCGCCCCCTGGCGCGCGCGCTCCGCGCGCCAGGGAGGGGGTCCAGCTCGGATCCGAGAAATCTGCTCTGACCTCCGAGTTGTTATTTGTATGTCATTGTTTGTTCCCCTATCATTGCTGGGGGGGGCGGGGGGGGGATCGGTTTGGTTCGGGGGAAATAGGAACGTCGATCATCCTGTAGGACGGTCGACGTTCCTATCCTTAAGGGCTTCGCCCCCTGCCGCCAGCCCCCCTCTCTTAGAATGGGACTTGCCAGAGCTGTGTTGCACGTAATTTACGAGGGTTGATGGCCTCGGGGACGCGAACGTTGTGTAATCTACGAAAGTGTATGGCGTTGGGGACAACCATTGCGTAAATTACGAGGGCTTATGGCCTCGGGTACGCAATTCTCGCGCAACTGACGAGTGGTTATGATTTCGGGGACGCGAAAACTGTGTAATTTAGAAGGTTGATGGCCTCGGCGACGCGAATATGGTGTAATTTATTAAGGATTATGGCCTAGGGAATCTCATGTACTCTTACGTGTCCCACGCCCGCCCAGCAATTCAGACAACGCGATCTGGGCGTGGTAAAAAGGCTGGTTTGGGGCTCCCCCCCCTCGCGCGTTCAGCAACAATTTACAGCAGGAAGCAGAAAGCAGGACTGTAACACTGGAGACTTGAAACTGGAACTGGTGCAGGGAGCATGAAAGCCTGATCTTCGCAGCCTGATGGCCCCGTAAGGGGTCCGGCGGATTTTCGGGGACGTCTCACCCCTCCGACTTTGGGGTCGGGGTCGGCTCCTGGGTCCCCGAAAATGAGGGGGCGGGACGTCTTCTAGAATCTGGGAGTTCGCCGGCGGAAGACGTGAGGAGGGTCGGGGGGTTCCCGAGGGGCCACGGTCCCGAGGCGGGAGTCTATCCGCAACCATCGCCTGGGGGACCGATCTTTCGAGTAGGGGATCGACTACAGAATTGATTTACCCCCGAAGTATTTGTTCGTCGGACCTAACAGGTACGGAGCATTTTCGCAGACTCGACAATAATCATACGTATTTGTTGGTAGATTCGCCCTACCAAAAAATCTGGGGTAATTCAATTTTTGTAGTCGATCCCATACTCGAATCTTCGGGGACCTCGACAGGCGGTGAATATGGAAATATTCGGGACTCCTGGGGCCCAAATACATCCAGATAGACCGCCCGCTGGGGTCCCAGGACGTCGGTTTCCAGGGCGGTGGATATGGATATATCCCCGCCTCGCCCAAGGTTGGAGTTCTGCCGCACGCTGCCGGTGTCCGCGGATATTGGCGCCACGCATGGAGGAGGGCGCCATGAACACGGCGGTGCCGAGGGGGGCGAGGCCCAGGTGAGCAGCGTTCGAAAAAGAGGGCGGTGTTGCGGACATCCGCGCGTATGCTGGCCGCGTAAAGTCGCGCGTGGGTGTCTTCTTGTCTCTTCAAGTCCGACCTCTTCACAGTCCTCCAGCTCCAACCACCAGCTGCTTGTGACGAAGCTGCGCCTCGGCGCCTCCGCGATGGAGTTCATGTTCTAAGTGGCTCCCGCCTCTTTTTGCCTTTCCCGCCCCCTCCTTCGCTTTCTGTGCCTCAGTTCGTTCCTGGCGCTTCCCGCACGTAGCTTCGCCGCGCTTGCGCCCGCTGATTAAAAGTTTTCTTCTTTTCCGCGTGGTGTTCCGCATCGGCGGCCTGCGTCAGCCACGCATACGCAAATATGATCCTGCTCCGTTTAGTCCTCCTCTAGCGCTACGCGGCCAACTCCACATACAGCAGGCAGATAAGTGGCCGCGCGGGAAGGCTTCCCAGGCCGACCCGCTCTACCACCAGTGTCGCCTCAAAATCCGCAAGCCCAATCGGCCCCTTTGGCGCCCCGTCTCTCGCAGAGCCATGCTGCTTCCGTGGCGTGGGTTCCTCTCCCCATGGCCGATGTCTCATCCCTCCGAGGGTCCCCAGGCTTGGAACGGACCTCCAGTGGGCCAAGCTGAGGGACAACGAGCCGTCACGATTTTCCGGGACGCCAGAGGGAACGTCGCCACGTCTTCTCGCAGAAGGCCTTTTCCTTCCTCATCCTCCTCCTCCTCCTCCTCCTCGTGCTCCTCTTCCTTCTCCTCCTCTTCTCCTCCTCCTCCTCCTTTTCCGCCTTCTCCTCCTCCTCCTCCTCTTTCTCCTACTCCTCTACCTCCTCCTACTATTCCTCCAGCTGCTCATAAATCGCCCCCGAACCTCTCTCCAAGGGTGTGTTTCGATCATAATGTTGTAAGGTGGATCCAGCTGTGGCGACAAGCTCTTGGCAGGTTCAACAAAGTGCGAACATAGTTAACACGCCAGAAGTCCAGACCATCTTCCCAGGTCAGGCTTTTCGTCCTGAGTCTTTTTTTGACGGCACCGAGGCCCAGTGAGGACCCCCAGGGGCCAAAAGTAGAGAAAACCTCCGTCGTGTTTTTTTCAAGACTCGAGGGGGCAAGTCAGGACGCTTCGCCCCTGCTTGAGATATGTCGGCAAGCCAGGACGATCCGCGGCCCGATTGCACATATAGTACATTCCATGGTACTTTGCGCGCGCGTCGAGCAAGCCACAGCCAACTCCAAACGAGGAGGCCACGACGCGCGAAGTGCGTGCCGTATTGAAGAAGCAGGGCCAGCGAAATTCGCCAGCGTTGATTCGAGGGGGCTGGGGTTGGCGTAGGGCCCCCCACCCCCTCTGGCCCGCCCGCGAGCACCCACGCGCGAGCGCCCCCGCGCGAGCGCCCCCGCGACCCGGGCAGGTGGCACTCCCCGACGTGGAGGCCACGGAGGCCCTCGGCGCGGCGCTGGCGCACGAGGCCTTGCGCGCCCCCTCCTCCCCCCCCCCCTGACTTCTGGGGCAGGGCCCACGTCGACCCCATCGATCGTCCTCATCGTCGTCCTCCTCCTCCTCCTCCTCCTCCTCCTCCTCCTCCTCCTCCCCCCTCCTCCCTCCTCGTGCGCCATGGATTTCCTTGAGCACTGGTGCGACCGCACATCGGAATTGTGCCGAACGTTGCAGTCAAGAAGTGGTCCTGATGATCCACGTGGGAGAAATACGTTGCTCACATTTCAATATTGCTATGGTGAGCTCGTACAAGGGCGGCGCAATCCGCAACCACTTCCAGACCTCAGCGTTTGGTTTTGACTGGTAGGTCACCTCTTCTCCGTCCTCGGTCTTCGTGCATGCCTGTCCGCACATCAGTTTGTGTCCCTTGGTAACGATGAACACATCAAACGGACGGTAATCTGATGGCCCCAGGGCGAAAGCAATGATAGCAGAAAACAATTCAGTAAAGGCAGCGGCACGGAAGACGAGCAGACGCAGGTAAGCAGGTGCCCTTGACGACCAAAGCCTGCCAAACGCACGGTAGGCCCGTGGTCAAGTCTCCGTAGTTTTTCTGTTGCTGAACTGGCAGCGTAGTGCAAGTGTGAGCCAAACTACCAAGCATCACGAGCCACTTTTCCAACACTCGTAGTGCCGTGCGTTGCCATCTCGTCCGCTAATTTTCGGACCGCGAGGACCGATCCTGTCTTTGTTGCCGTCGTGCAGGAGAAAACCTCGCACGCTGTGCCGTCTGATTAAGTTCGCTGTTAATTGCGCTGGCATGGGCCTGAAGAGCAACAGGCGATGGTGCAGCAACGCGGCGCGCTGTGTCATCAACGTATGTCGTGGTGGCCTTATCAACGGGATTGCCTGTCTCGACATATTCACACACGAACCATCCATCTTCTGGTCTAACACGCTACCGCCAAGGACCTACAACATCAGCCCAAAATACACAATTGAATATGTCTGATGCAAGATATGACTCAGGAAAAGCACCATCACCCGGGACAACATGCAACACGTGATTTCCGACCGCAAACGAATTGGTTGCCCTCTCGTGGTGTTGTTGCAACAAGTGGCGGTTAAGCAAGTCAGGGCTGAAATCGACGATGCGGTTAAAGGCTTCTCTGCGGATGGAGGGGAACGCATTCACAGCGTCGTACAACTCCAACGCATTGCACACATACAACGCTCGAGCACGCCAACACCGTCTGTTTTGGATGGCGAAGGCCTCTTCGCGGGACCGACGTTTTATGCAGTCAAAAGCATACCCCAGAACAGAGGTAAAAGGATGACGGCGCCAAACCGCTGCATACACGGGGGATCTTTTATTATTTTTGACCAAAAGACGTCAAGCTTTGGACCCCCCCGACCCCGCGACGGATTTTCGGTCAGGGAGCGGTCCGAACCCGATGGGCTCGTACCCCATAACCTTATATCCGGAGAGGTGTGATAAATACTCCGTCCCATACAGAACAGGCCCGGAAATCACTCGAATCCGGACCCACTCACAGCTCAATCACTCCGCATGGGTCATTTAAGATTGTCAGCGTCATTTTCGTCATCGTCGACGCTCCATTGCATGCGTTTTCGCTTTGACGCGGCGTGGCCCTCGGAATCCTTAATGCGGGCATTTTTGCATCCTAATCGGTCGTCCGCGGCACGCGGGACCAGCTATGGAATTCTCCGCCGATGGTCAAAAATTTTAGTACTTGACAAGGGCTGATTGGATCTTTGCTGTCGTCGATCATCATCACGAATGCGGCTGGCTCGGACACTCCATCCGCGTCGGCCGTATGCCGCGCGGGCGAGAAAAGTCCGCAGGGCAGATAGGTTTTCCGCTGTCGTCGATCATCATCGCGAATGCGGCTGGCTCGGACACTCCATCCGCGTCGGCCGTTTACCGCGCGGGTGAAATTCACCAGGCCAAGATTATGCAAGACACGGCTCCTCCCACATAAATTGCCGTTTGGTTTGTCGATATGAGACGCATGCGAATGATGGGATTCGACGGGGGCACGTCTGTGCGCAACCAGGCTGGCGAGAAGATATTGCACGCGCCTAAAAAATGGCCCGAGCACAATTTGGTAGGCGCTTGGCCTCCGGATAGCGGATTGCACGAGTGGCCTATCATGTGTGCGGTCGAAATCAAGCGGATTGAATTGTATCGATACCACTTTTTGGACGACCATGTTGCGTTTGCCAGTTTGGCATAAGCAGCATGTCCCAGACTTCCGCTGGAACGTCTCCTGGCGGGGGTTGGCGCTTGCGGCGAGCTTGGTGTATGTTCCACGAAAATCGCCGCAACTAGTCCAAACAACCAGCATAGTGCCCTGTGCTAAGCAGTTGCGAATTTTGGGGTTGCACGGCAGAAAACAGACTCTTTGTCAGGGAAAATTGCGCACTGTGGCCACCCAGCGGGGCGGTGGTGGCGACGTGCGCTGCTCATTCATTTCAAGCTGGCGTTCTCGCGCTGACGGCGTTGACGATCTTATTCTTGCGTCTTCGTTTTACGGTTGGAAACATGACGCGCCAATCGCCCACGCAGTGACGAGTCCTTGGCTTACCACCGTGGTCTCGAGGGTATCGATCCGATCAGCCAGAAGTGCCGCACGGCGATGCTTGTCAGCGATCTGGACCGTTCGAGTCGTTTTTTCATCCGCCGGACAGCAGCATGCCACGCGTGACACAACATGAACATGTGGATGTCGCATGAAATCGCGTGCTGCGGGCGATTTCAGCATTCACTTGCTTGCGGTTCTTCACATCATTCGCCCCGGATCTCTTCCCGAATAATTCGACAGCAGATCTAAAAACCGCGTTTTTGAGTTCTCTCCGGATGTCATCCAGTGATGTGGGGTAGCCGCGCGCATTCACCCGCCTTTCTCACAGGGAGTCGACATCCGCCAACAAATGTTTGTTCACACTCGAGCTGGCTAAACGGGCATGCGAAGTCACATCAACATCCCATGTGTGCAACAAGGGTCGAGACACATGACACGGAGACACATCAATTTATATACAGACAGGCTTGTGGTCTGTGCGTGCGGCACTGTGGACCACTTACAATATGCCTCCAAGCAACACGCCGACATAGCAACCCCTGATTTTAGAGAGGTGCGACTGCGAATACGTAACTAATCGATGTGAAATGTGGACGGGGAGAGACCGTGCCAATAGGTCGGCCTGGCGTCCTAGAAAGAGTTGGACGCTGCCATGCCGAATTCTTCCAAGAAGCATAGGAAGGCCTGGCCCGCAGCGTTCTCTCTGTCCTGTTGGCAGCTCCCCACCGCCATAAACACTACGTGACCGGGCAGCGCCTCCTCTCTCGGGTATCCTAATTTGGCAGTGGCATCCGTGAGAAGAACAAGGGTGGTGCGATTGGGCATTTGCGAAAGTGCGGCGCGCTCCCAATTCAACGTGCAATGGACGATGTTTCGTTCGGTGCGCGGCCCTTGCCGGGGGGAGGTACAAATACAAAATACAGAAACCGAGAGAGGCACCTTATTTGAAGTGGACTAGCCCAGCACGGCCGCTGATTTTGGCAGCGGTGGGCGCGAGGACGGTGTGCCATGACGCTTCTGGGAACAACTGCTTGTCAGCAGAAGGCCAACGCCAGCATGCTTGTCGCTGCCTGGACGGTATCCGAACGATATGCACGAGAAGTTCTGAACTTGCGAACGCGTGACTGGCGAACCGAAAGCCCTAGCTCTAGTGCCTTGCAAACCCACGATGTCGAACTGTGGGAAGCCTTTGGCTACATCCTCCAGCCGACCAGGTCCCAGCATGGAGAGGCAGCTGTAGGAGGATATCCAGTGCAATAGTGGCCGGCACGACATGGCAAGCAGACGCAAGGCAGAGAGACGGGGGAACATGATAGACCGCCCCTGTCACGCAGGCCTGTAGGGGCTCGATCCCTCCCTCCCTCCTTCCTCAGGACCCGCGGGGAACTTCGCCGGAGGAGGAGGAGGAGGAGGAGGAGGAGCAGGAGGAGGAGCAGCAGGAGGATCAGGAAGAGGAAGAGTTGGAGGAGGAGGAGGAGGAAGAGGAGGAGGAGGAGGAGGAAGAGGAGGAGGAGGAAGAGGAGGAGGAGGAGGAGAAGGAGGAGGAGGAGGAGGAGAAGGAGGAGGAGGAGGGGGACGGGGAGGACGATGAGGACGAGGAGGACGAGGAGGACGAGGAGGACGAGGATGAGGATCGAGGATAGCGTGGGGTTGTTCGACATTTGTTGCCTCTGGGGGCTCCCGGGGCGCCTTCGTTGTTTCGGGGATCCGGCCAGAACGCGGGTTTTGATGACGCCTTTGTTTGTTTCTTAGGGGATTCAGGGAGCTGCGTGCATCCTCGGGGCTTTAGGGGCCCTCTGGAAGGCCTCTCGGTTCCCCAGGCCCCTCCACAAACCGTCCCGATCCGTTTCTTGGGCCGCGTCCGGCCATGGCCACGAGGGCCCTTGAGGAGGCCCAAGGAACGCGAGCGATTTCAAATTCCGTCAAGAACGAAAACGACGACAACGGCAGCGGCGGTGGCGGAGGCCGTGGCGGCGGCGGCGACGACCAATCCGACGTGGGAGGTCCAGCGCGGGGACATCATTTTCCTGCGCGGCGAGC
>CAUYUJ010020170.1:257088-264588 GCA_963575745.1 Prorocentrum cordatum
AGTCGTCGTGGTGGCGGTCCCGGAAGTGGTTGTTGGCCGTCGGTGTGAGGCCCCGCAGTGGTCTTATTAGGGGAGACGGGGATGAGGGTGACCAAGGTCGTGGTGAAGGCCTCTCCTCTGCCTCCTCCTCCTCACCCTTCTGCCTCCTGCCTCCTCATCTTCCTCCTTCTCCTCTGCATCCTCGCCGTTGGCCTTGTCCTCGTCCTTCTCCTCCTCCTCCTCCTCAACATCAGCATCCTCATCATCATCATCATCATCATCATCATCATCATCATCATCATCATCATCATCATCATCATCACCATCATCATCATCATCGTCGTCGTCGTCGTCGTCGTCCTCGTCGTCGTCGTCGTCATCATCATCATCCTTATTCCTTTCCTCCTCCTCCTCTTCCTCTTCATTATCACATTCCTGCTCCTCCTCCTCCTCCTCCTCCTCCTCCTCCTCCTCCTCCTCTCGTCATCATCATCATCACCATCATCATCATCATCATCATCATCATCATCATCATCAGCATCAGCATCATCATCATCATCATCATCATCATCATCATCATCATCATCATCATCATCATCATCATCATCGTAATCATCGTCGTCATCATCGTCGTCATCATCATCAGCATCATCAGCATCATCAGCATTAGTATCATCATCATCCTCATCATCATCAGCAGCATCAGTACCAGTACCATCATCAGCAGCAGCAATATCGTTGTCGTTACCAGTACCAGTCTCATAGTCATTATCATTATCAGGATCCTTATCATTATCACTGCCATCAGCACCATCATCATCACTTACCAGAAGCATCATCAGCATTATCAACACCATTAACAGCATCATCATCACCATCATCACGATTATTACCATCATCAACATCATTGTCAGCATCAACACCATCGCCATCACCATCACCATCACTACCACCACGACCACTATGTCGCGCAGCGAGGAGGAGGAGGAGGAGGAGGAGGAGGAGGAGGAGGAGGAGGTGGAGGGTGGAACAGAACGACGACGACGACGCCGACGACGACGACGACGGCGACGGCGACGACGACGACGACGACGACGACTCCCTCGGCGGTCAGGTTCTTCGGCAACCCCTCGCTGGATGTGCCCTCCCCCTCCTACCTGCTGCACTTCTCCTACTGCGACGCCGCCTGCAGCAGCGGGGCCAACCCCCCGCCCGCCGAGGCGGCGCCAGCTCCCCAGCCCGCCAGGGGAGGGAGCTCCCCCCTCCTCCTCCTCCTCCTCCTCCTCCTCCTCCTCCTCCTCCTCCTCCTTTTCCTCCTTTTCCTCCTTTTCCTCCTTTTCCTCCTTCTCCTCCTTCTCCTACGTCCTCTTCCTCCTCCGCCTCCCCTCCTCCCCCTCCTCCGCCTCCTCCTCTTCCTCGTCCTCCTCCGCCTCCTCCCCGTCCCCCTCCTCCTCCTCCTCCTCCTCCTCCTCCTCCTCCTCTCCTCCTCCTCCTCCTCCTCCTCCTCCTCCTCCTCCCCCTCCTCCCCTCTTCCCCTACGTCCCTCCTCCTCCTGCGTCCTCCTGCTGCTCCTCCCTCGTCCTCCGCCTCCCCCTCGTCGTCCTCCTCCTCCTCCTCCTCCTCCTCCTCCTCCTCCTTCTCCTACCTCTCCTCCTCCTCCTCCTCCCCCTTCTCCTCCCCCTACGCATGCATTCTCTTGTTCCTTCCGTAGCCCTTTTGGCCCAAGGGGCTTGCTCCTGAACTTCCAACGTCGCTCGACAGTATGAGGCGTGCTGTTCTTGTAGGGTCCACGAGCGAGTGGTCTGGGGATCTCGACCCAAAACCCTCTCCAGTTTTGCGCGCGCGCGGTATGGTACCTGGTCCGCCCAAGAATCGACCCGTTCGCCCCTCGCGCCCCGGCTCTCAAAGTGTATACAAAACGTGATGTAGCAAAGCGTCGTGCGGCGACAAGTAGGACTTCGTGGAATGGAGCCGTTGCTTTTGCTGTAAGAAGTGGATTCGTGATACTGTTCGTGACGTTGTTCGTGGCCCCCCGCGCCCATGGACACGCGAAGAGCAGGCCAAATATTCGCGGCAGCAGGCTGAGAAGGGAGGTTGCAAGCCCAAGAGCGGCCTGAAGGAGATCGAGATGCCGCCGCTGATCCAATGGCCGCCGACGCTCGAGGGGGAGGTGCAGCACCGCTGTCTGGGGTCACTGGTCATGGCGAAAGTGCTGCGGGCCCTCCATCGAAAGGCAAAGGTGGTGAGTCGTATCGGGCAGCAAAGCGTGACACATGTTTTGCGGTTGTCGAGCAGCTCACCTTGGCAGGGACTGCGCCAGACCATCCCCTCATGGTGGCGGCGACGGCGCAGCTCCCTCTTGCGACCGCTAAGGATGAGCAGGACTAGGGCATGTCGCCGTGGAACCGATTGCAATCTCATCGGGACTAGTTGGCCCACTACCAGAGCCAGCTGCATAGTGAAGCCACAGAGAAGACGATTGGGCAAAGCCTTCCAGACCTGGAGAAGGAGCTCAACGAATGCTGCGCGGCCCAGAAACAGTCCGGGGAGTCGGCAAAACAGGAGGAGGTGGAGTTGCACAAGTTTCACCGTCGCGCTTGCCTTCGTCCTGTGGGAGTTGATGGAAAGTCGGCGATCGCGGTTGATGCCGGAGTTTCGGGCTGCACGGCATCTAGGTGGGGGAAAGGGGTGCGGTACAGAAGGGCATGGTTCAATGGGGTGGCATGGTGATATTATGGTTGATGTGGTTCGCTTTGGAGCTAATGCATCATATTAAGATGTGCATGCTCTCGTGGTTGCAGTTGCTTTCGCACTGCAGTTCTGGCGCATCCAACCGATGGTGGCCAATTGGCCATTGATGCGATGCCTCTATGTCTGCTCGACTAATTGGTTTTGCCTGCGTTTGTGCGCGCCCGGTGTGCAGCGTTGCCGTGTTGCTGTCGACAACGTGGTTCCGCTAGAAAAACGACGTCTTCTAACCTCTCTCATCCTTCTTTCCCTGGCCTTGATCGTCCTATACAGGTCTGTCCTCATGCGCGCCTCGCCGCTCTCCATCCCCACCCAACGTATGAGTTTATCCGCTGTCGTTTCGCTTTATCTCGCATGCGCCCCCCTCGCCCAGTGCATCGCTCCCAAGCCCAAAGCGAAGCGCCACCTAAGGTCCCATTGGCGGAAACCGCATGCGCCCCCCATTCAGCGCAGCGCGCGGTGCAATGTGAGCTCCACCGAAGGCCCCGGCGACGGGATTCGCATGCATTCCCCACGCCCGCCTCGGTGGTTCGTGGACCCATGGGGGGCCCCATCGAAGGCCCCAGCGTTAGAATTCGCTGCGGTTTCTCCAACCCGCGCGGCGCTTCGTAGCCCCATGGGGGGTTTCGCCGCCGGGCCCAGTGGCTGCGCTCGCATCCGTACATCCAACCACGTACAACGCTTCGTGGGCCCATGGGGATCTCCAGCTTCGACGATGCCTCTTCGGCGGAGTTGCAGAGGTCGCATGGTCGGGTCTCTCGCCAGAAAACTTGCTTTGAATGCAAAGTTTGGCTCCGCGGGCGCATCCGCGATGAGATGCCGCCCGAAGAGGTTTGGGTTGGCTCCTTCTCACTTCTCCGGCGGTTCCTGGGCGGAGCTTCTCTTGAACATGAAGGCGCGTGGAGCGGTGGTCACCTCTGCTGGCGATTTCGAGGTTCCAGGGGTTTGGCTTTCAAATTCAGGAATTTCAGAGACTTCGCGTTGAAATTTCGGAATTTCCGGATTTTCGTTTCAAATTTCGGAAATTCCGGAATTATGTTATTCAAATTTCCGGAACTTCCGGAAACAAAACAGCCGTTTTGAAATTTCGGAAATTCCGGAGTTTCGTTATTCAAATTTCGGAATTTCCGGAATTTCGTTTTTTTTTTTTTTTCAAGTTGCGTAAATTCCGGAATTTTGTTGTTCAAATTTCGAAAATTCCGAAATTTCGTTTTTGATGATTCGGATTCTAGTAGGCGAAAACATGATAGATTCACGCGCAGTTGCGCGCGATCGCAGCGTAGGCAGGCGCGGGCGGACGGGGGGCGCAGGGGGAACCTGGGTGGCGGAGGAGGCAGATAACGAAAGTGCGTCTGAGAGACCAGTCGGCTCTTTAGACGGCAGAGTGGCGAAGTCGCGAGATTAAAATGTAGGGAACTTGCGGGGCGCGGCAGGCATGTCTCGCATTGTGGTTTTACAGGGCAGCGCAGTTCAGCGCATCTGTTACGACGGTTGTTCCGTGGGCGGGGGGTGGAGGTTGAGCGTTGAAACAGAGGCCGCCTTGCATCGCAGTTTTGGCGCGGCGCCAAATCGATATCGCCGCGGGCCCCGTTTCGACTTATTCGGCGGACGTTTGAGCAACGCGCAGAATCTTGCGTTTTCCCACGCCCTGTTCCCAATGCCTGCCCGGCCCATTCGCGCCCGCATGCTGCGGTCCACTTTGCCGCAGCACCGCAATTCGCATGTTCTTTTGCGCCTAGCTAGGTCGGCCCGAGGAAACGCCGACGCGACCGCCCACGCTTCCCTGTGGAACTTCGCCGAAACAGCCCGACCAGTGACGCGCGATATTCCGCGCGCTGCGCTCCTTGGGCCAGTGGCCGACTGAATGAAATTTTCTTTCGCGGGTCATGTAAGTCGGGGAGGGGGCGCGTGCGAGGTCTTTGCTTGTCGCCGGGCGGCAAATTATCCCGGCAAAGCAACCTAACAGCGATGTGTAGAAGCATATATGGAAACATTCCCCTTAAGATCCAGATGAGAATCCAGTTGTAGAATTCTCCTGTTCTCGCAGTCGCAGTCGCATTCGCGATGACAGTCGCAGTGGCAACGGCAGTCACAGTCACAGCCTCAGCCTCAGCCTGCCTCTCAGCCTCAGCCTCAGCCTCAGCCTCAGCCTCAGCCTCAGCCTGCCTCAGCCTCAGCCTCAGCCTGCCTCAGCCTCAGCCTCAGCCTCAGCCTCAGCCTCAGCCTCAGCCTCAGCCTCAGCCTCACAGCCTCAGCCTCTTCAGCCTCGCCTCAGCCTCAGCCTCAGCCTCAGCCTGCATCAGCCTCAGCCTCAGCCTCAGCCTGCCTCAGCATCAGCCTGCCTCAGCCTCAGCCTCAGCCTGCCTCAGCCTCAGCCTCAGCCTCAGCCTGCTTCAGCCTCAGCCTCAGTCTGCCTTCAGCCTCGCCTCAGCCTCAGCCTCAGCCTGCCTCAGCCTCAGCCTCAGCCTGCATCAGCCCTCAGCCTCAGCCTGCCTCAGCATCAGCCTGCCTCAGCCTCAGCCTCAGCCTCAGCCTGCCTCAGCCTCAGCCTCAGCCTGCTTCAGCCTCAGCCTCAGCCTGCCTTCAGCCTCGGCCTCAGCCTCAGCCTGCCTCAGCCTCAGCCTGCCTCCTGCCTCAGCCTGCCTCAGCCTGCCTCAGCCTCAGCCTCAGCCTCAGCCTGCTCAGCCTCAGCCTCCTGCCTCAGCCTGCTTCAGCCTCAGCCTTCAGCCTCAGCCTTCAGCCTCAGCCTCAGCCTCAGCCTCAGCCTCAGCCTGCATCAGCCTCAGCCTCAGCCTCAGCCTCAGCCTGCCTCATCAGCCTGCCTCAGCCTCAGCCTCAGCCTGCCTGCCTCAGCCTCAGCCTGCCTCAGCCTCAGCCTCAGCCTGCCTCAGCAGCAGCTTGCCTCAGCCTCAGTTGGCTACGGGCATTCAAAATGTGGCCCGGGAATGGAGTTCTGGGAACTCGAAGAGCACGAAGTGGCCTACAGTTGGCTCCGGGCATTCAAAATGTGGCCCGGGAATGGAGTTCTGAGAACTCGAAGAGCACGAAGTGGCCTACAGTTGGCTCCGGGCATTCAAAATGTGGCCCGGGAATGGAGTTCTGGGGACTCGAAGACCACGAAGTGGCCTACAGTTGGCTCCGGGCATTCAAAATGTGGCCCGGGAATGGAGTTCTGGGAAGTCGAAGAGCACGAAGTGGCCTACAGTTGGCTCCGGGCATTCAGAATGTGGCCCGGGAATGGAGTTCTGGGAGGTCGAAGAGCACGAAGTGTGTGACTGTTTGCTTAAAACGACTTCTGCGGCACCCTGTCCGGCACCCGCCCAGACCCCCTTGTGGAGTCATTTGCTGCTCTCTTTTTAGCCCATTAGAAACTTATCAGTCTTCGCTGTTAGGTAATTAAAAGGTCGCATGTTGATGCGCCTGATTATGAACTCTACACGGCCGTGCATTCTTGTGCTCGGCGTCGCGTCCAGTTCGCATTTTCCATTCAGCGCGTTCAAACGAATCCGACGATGGGGGGCGGACCCCCGGCGTCCCCTTCGCTCCCCGCGACAGAGTCGCGCGGCTCAGGCTTGCCGCGCGCGCCCATGCGCGCGGCGCGGCCAGGGGGGGGGCACGTAGGAACTAATGTTTCCTTTGGAAAGCTGCAGGGCAATTATATGGGGAGCGGCGTAGCAGAAAGGATCGGTAGCAGAGGGTCCTTCGCATTGTGACGAGTCAGGGGGGGGGTCATGTTCGCGAGCTTTCTGGGGCACCGAGCGTTTCCCGCGATCCCGCGGCGGGCTTGCGCGGAACACTTTCTCAACGCGATGATTGCGTCAATAATGCCAATGTTTATGATGCGCGTTTATGTGGCGCACTAGAGGTCCGCATCCGTTTTTGCATTGCCATCCGATCGTTTGGGTGCCCCCTGCATTCGTTCCCACCGTGCCGTGGCCCACTCGGAGCAGCGGTGCCAGCGTTGATTCGGATTCGGCCGCATGCGTCGCAGATGGCAACGCAGTGAAGTCGCCCATATCGTTGTTTCTATGGGTACGCAGGGCGCCCACACCACACCCCTTTACACCGAGCCCCTTTCCATCCGACCCGCTGCCCCCCTTATTAAAGATGGCCCGCTCTGCAGGGACAGGCTGGGCACCGTCGCGGCGTTGTGGGTCGAGCGCGCCGAGTTATCCCTCGCCCGAGTTTGCGCGTGGACTGCGATCTTCGATGCCGAGGTCGAGGTGGCGCCCCTTCCATGGTGGTCAGGCCCCCCTTGCTCGGCCACTCTGCCTCGACGCATCCCAGGACCATTGGCAATGGCGGGGCGCGGCGAGTCCTGGAGAGGCGCCCCGTGGGCGCAGAATCTCCGGCATGGGCCTCGGCCCGCCAAAGAAGCTGGAGCTGTTTGCCCCCGCGTGACGATTGCAAGCTTCGTGTATTTCTGAGACTTCGCATCGAGTCTGTCGACCCGTCGTCGGAGGCAGAGCTCGGGGACATCTGACAGGTCGGTAAATGAGCCCAAGAGCACGAGGCCCGCGCGGCCTTGGAGCGGGCCCGCTCGTGGAAGGACTGGGGCCCATATGCTTTCATTGGCGGGGCTCGCGCAGGCCGCGGTATCACCGAGGGCGTTCCTCAGTGGGTTGCCCCTGGGCTGTCTCGTTGCGCTGGCCCCATCGGGAGCCCCCTGGGACATCTTGGCCGAGGCGGAGGTGCGAGCTCAGCGTTGGCGCCGGCATTTGGGCGTCGTTCTTGGGCGACTGCGCGCCGCGGGTTTTCTCGCGCGCCCGGGGG
>CAUYUJ010020170.1:269588-275086 GCA_963575745.1 Prorocentrum cordatum
GAGGTCTTGCGACCAAGTAGCGGGTGGGAGGGTGGGACGTCTGCACGAGCAGTGGAGAGGACAGCTTCAAGACGGTCAAGATTAATTCCCTACTTAGGCTCTGCCTAGAAGGGTTCTGTCTGCGCGTGCTTAAAGGGCCGGGCAGTGGGACCCGCCCCGGGCGGCTCCCCCGGCATCCGCCCCGCGGTTTTCCCAGTGGCGTTCTTCAGCTTAGCGTTGCTAATCACATCTTAGCTTAGCTTGTTTCATCTTAGCTTAGCTTAGCTACATCGTAGCTCAGGTCTGCCGTAGCTTAGCTTACCTTCATCTTAGCTCCGCCGAGCTTCAGCATAGCAGAGCACCGCATAGCATAGCAGAGCGTAGCACAACACAGCGCAGCACAGCATATCATAGCAAAGCCCAGCATAGCACAGCATAGCGCAGCATAGCATGGCATAGCATAGCAATAGCACAGCACAGCGCAGCATAGCCTATCATTGCATAGCTTAGCTTAGCATAGCATAGCATAGCATATCATAGCATAGCACAACGCAGCATGACATATCATAGCTTAGCCTATATCATGTCCTAGCATCGCGCAGCATAACATAGCATACCAGACCATAGCCTAGCATAGCGCAGCATAGCATGGCATAGCATTGCAGCACATAGCATAGCAACTAGTGCTGCTTTCCTAGGGGCTCAAATTTCTAGGTAGGGTCGCACTGGGGTAATTTTCATATTACCGCTCTGCAAGTCGTCGTGGCGCAGCTGCTGGGCGGCGACGCCAACCACCGCGCGCGGCACCCCAGCCATGGTGAAGACGCCAAGTTGCATTATGACGCCGCGGAGCGCGTGCTCCAGTGGAGGTGGTTGATCATCGACGAGATCAGCATGGTCAGTGCGAGACTCCTGGCTGAAGTAGACTCCAAGATTCGGGGGGTCATCCGCGATGTGGGGGCACTCAGGCGCGGCGACCATGGCGTGCCTGGAAGATGTGCAGGACTAATTCCGTCGAGGCGCGCCGCGGCGAATTCGCGCGGTTGCCTGCGCGGCGGAGACGCTGCCGTGCTTGGCAGCTGGTTGAAAGGTCGAGCAAGTTGTGGAAGTCAGCGGCGCGGGAAGTTATGCATCGACGACGGGGGCGCGGCACTTTCTTTCGGCAGAAGGACGACGACGAAAGCGCCGCGTCACGCCGACAGATATCCGCAGGGACGAATGCAGGATATGAAAGGACGAACGTGCAAGGCGACGCCTCGTTGTGGATGGGTCCGATGACCCGCGGCCGCAGACGGCGAAATTTCTCGTTGCGCCAGGGGTGTTTCCCAACGGTGACGCGATGTACGAAGCATATGAACTCCGGGGGGCCCAATGTGCACGGCAGCACCATAAGCCACTTGTCTACGTGCCAGGGATACCCCCACGTCGGATGCGTTGCGAGAGCGGCCAGATTTGGCGGCGTAAAAGATGGCGTGGCCCCAGCGGCGCGACAAGGGAAGTGGAGATTTGCACGGTTTCTTGCCCCTTGCGGAAGGGATGCTCGTCGCTCTCACAGATTGCATCGACCGGGGCGAGGATGGGCACCTCCTGCGAGGGCGCGCCGCGCGGGCGCAGTCTTGGGTTTGCGACGGAGGCGGGCGAATTGCGCGAGTCACCCGCGGCGGAGAGACGATGACGAAGAAGGCCCCAATGCGGCGTTCGTTCTGTTCGACGAAGGCGACGACGGAGAGGGCGGTCGGATCTTCTGCAGGCGGGCGACCCCGGGATTGAAAACACCGGGCTTGCACCCAGTGGCGCCCCAAAAGAAGGAGTGGTTTGGGGACTAAGGTCGGATTCGCCCCCGACTGAAAATCAAAAGGCGGCAGTCCCCCCTGCCCCCGGCCTTCGGGGCGGCGGCGCACGCGGCGCAGGGCCAAACGTTCAAGCAGGGAGTGATCGTGGATGTGAGCATCGGAGTGGGGGCGTCACCGCTGTCAAGCTACGCGGCGCTGACGCGGGTGCAGCGTCGCGAGGACACGCTCATATTCTGGCCTTTTGATATTGCCCCGTGCCAACAGTAGGAGCGGAAAGGTCCCGACCTGCTGCCGCGCACGCTGCGCGGTGAGAAAGTGGACTGGGACGCGATCGACAAGGAGTTCATGCCCTCTGGTAGATGCACTGCGTGTGGCTGCGCGAAGTACAAGAACCGCTAACCGCCAGGGCAGTGGAGTCGCGCTGATGGGCGGCGCGCACGCAGCCTTTGCATTGACGAGAAGCAGAAGATGGGCTCGCCGTGGCAGTGCGTAGAATGCGGGTTTTGGGAAGGACAAGAAGCTTTCCACGCGTCGCAGCACCGCGCGACTAAATCTGCGACGCGGCGTTGCGCGGGGTGCCCAGAGAGACGGAGTTGTCTCGCGTGCGACACGCGGAAGTATGGGAGCGCGCGCACAGCTGACCACAGGGAGCGTGCCGGGGATGCGCGGTGCAAGGGGGGCATGCGCATGGAATGAAGAGCTCAAGAGGATGTTGGCGCGCGTTCGCTAAGCCGAAGACAAGTTGTCGACCGACTTCCTGAGGGTTGACTGGCGGAACGAGGGGCGGAAGCGCTCGAAGCGCAGAAAGGCAGTGGGGGGCGAGGAGACGGCGCGCGCAGAGGCGATGACAGAGGTGTGCTCCAGGTGTGGTGAATCGGAGCCTCGAGAGGCGCACTGAGGGAAGATGTGGGAAGAGAGACCCAGTCCGCGAGAGTGCCTCGCGCGCGTTGGGCGGGGCGCCGCCGAAAAGGACGAGAAGAACAGAGGGGAGCGGAAGGAAACAAAGTCGCGCACAGCGTGCGAGGAGGACAAACCGCAGACCGCGTTCTCCATGCGGATGTGGAACAAAGTCTCCGAACAGCATCGCAAATGTTCGCGATGCGTGAATGAAACGGGAACACGGGCTATGAAAGTTTGTACGACGTGCCACGAGGAAAAGCCGGAAGCCGCACCCTCTGGGTGGATGTGGAAGCGCGTCGCCGAGAAGCATCGCAAGTGCGAAGAGTGTGTGAAGAGGTCGAGGACGCAGCGCGGATACTGGGCGCCATTCAGCGCTTGGTTGTCAAGGCGGACGACGCAGAGACCGATTGGGACGCAGCGGTGCAACAGAAGCCACGCGGACCAGGAGCGCGGCGAGAAACGCGTGGTCGACCTTTCGTATGAGGTCGCGACGAAAGCAAGAACCTCCCATGAGGTCGAAGAACAGGGGGGGGCTGAAGCGTGGGACGAGTGCCCAGTGGAGGACCTGACAAGGTGTTTGGAAGTGGGTTGGGCTCGTGTGTTCGATGCTCCAGGAGGCTGGCAATGGCAGGCGGTGTGGAGGCGTGGTGGCTGTGAAATCTCTGGCAAGGTTTTTGCAGGGTGGGTGGCGCCTAAGAACCTGTGCCCACATGTTCCAGTTGGCTGGCGATGTCAGTCGATGTGGAGGCGTGGGGTTGTGGTCGGCCTGCAAGCGATGTCGCTGCAGTGTGGGTGGCCACTAAGAACTTGTGCCCTGAGGTTCCAGGAGGCTGGCGGCGTCGCGCGTGGCGCAGGCGTGGTGGGGGGCGGCGGGGCCGGCGAGGTTTTCGCAGGGTGGGTGGCGGCAAAGCCCTTGTGCTCAGATGCTCCAGGAGGCTGGTGGCGTCAGGGGTCGCGGAGACGCGGCGGGGGAACTGTCGGCGAGGTTTTGTTGCTGGGTGCGCGGCCCTTCAAGTCCGTGTCAGAGGCTCCAGGAAGATGACGTTGGAGGCGTGGAGGAGACGTTGCGCGCGGTGTGGGGGGGGGGGAGTTTTTCGCGGGGCGGGTGGGCCCGAATAGTATCATTTAGAGGCTGCAAGAGGCTGGCGGTTTCAGGCGCGGCGGGGTTTTCGCAGGGTGGACGGCCCCGAAGAACCTGCGCTCAGACGCTCCAGGAGATTGGCGGTGGAGGCGTGGTGGGGGGGTGCCGGCAAGGTTTTTGTAGGGTGGGTGGCCCCCGAGAACCTGTGCTCAGACGCTCCAGGAGGTTGGCGGTGTCAGACACAGTGGAGGCCTGGTGGGCGGGCGTTGGCAAGGTTTTTGCAGGGTGGGTGGCCCCGAAGAATCTGTGTTCAGACGCCCCAGGAGGCTGGCAGTGTCAGGCACGGTGGACGCGTGGTGGGACGGGGCCGGCAAGATTTTTGCGGGGCGGGTGGTCCTTGAACCTGTGCTCAGACGCTCCAGGACGCTGGCGGTGTCAGGCATCGTGGAGGCGCGGAGGGGGGGCGCCGGCAAGGTTTTTGCAGGGTGGGTGGCCCCTAAGAACCTGTGCTCAGACGCTCCAGGAGGCTGGCGGTGTCAGGCATGGTAAAATCGTGGTTGGAGCTTGCCTGCAAGGTTTTTGCGCTCAGACGCTCCAGTAGGCTGGAGGTATGAGGCATGATGGAGGCGCGGTGGAGGAGTGCGAGCAAGGTTTCTGCATGGTGGGTGGCTCCTAAGAACATGTGCTCAGACACTCTAGGATGGCGGTGTGGGGCACGGTGGGGGCGGGGCGGGGGGGCGCCGGCAAGGTTTTTGCAAGGTGGGTGCCCCGAAAAACCTATACTCAGATGCTCCAAGAGGCTGGCGGTGTCAGGCATGGTGGAGGCGTGAGGGGGGGGGCCAGCAAGGTTTTTGCAGGGCGGGTGGCCCCTAAGAACCTGTGCTCAGAAGCTCCAGGAGGCTGCCAGTGTCAGGCATGCTAGAGGCGTGGTGGAGGGGTGCCGGCAAGGTTTGTTGCAGGGTGGGTGGCCCCTAAGAAAGAACCTGTGCTCAGATGCTCCAGGAGGCTGGCGGTGTCAGGCATGGTGGAGGCGTGGTCGGGAGGTGCCGGCAAGGTTTTTGCAGGGTGGGTGGCCCCTAAGAACCTGCGCTCGGACGCTCCAGGAGGCTGCCGGCGTCAGGCATGCTGGAGGCGTGGCGGGGGGGGGGCCGGCAAGTTTTTGCAAAGTGGGTGGGCCCTAAGAGCCTGTGCTCAGACGCTCCAGGAGGCTGGAGGTGTCAGGCATGGTGGGGGCGTAGTGGGAGGGTGCCGGCAAGGTTTGTTGCAGGGTGGGTGGCATTATAAAAACCTGTGCCCAGACGCTCCATGAGGCTGGCGGTGTCAGGTATGGTGGAGGCGTGGTGGGGGGGTGCCCGCAGGGTTTTTGCAGGGCGGGTGGCCCCTAAGAAACTGTGCTCAGACGCTCCAGGAGGCTGGCGGTGTCAGGCAATGTGGAGGCGTGGATGGGGTGGTGCTGGCAAGGTTTTGCAAGGTGGGTGGCCCCTTAAGAACCTGTGCTCAGACTCTTCAGGAGGCTGGCGGTGTGAGGCATGGTGGAGGCGCGGTGGGGGGTGTCGGCAAGGTTTTTGCAGGGTGGGTGGCCCCTAAGAACAAGTGTTCAGACGCTCCAGGAGGCTGGCGATGTCAGGCACGGTGGAGGCGTTGCGGGGGGGTGCCGGCAAGGTTTTTGCAGGGGGGGGGGGCCTTTAAGAACATGTGCTCAGACGCGCCAGGAGGCTGGCGGTGTCAGGCACGGTGGAGGCGTT
>CAUYUJ010020170.1:275186-362686 GCA_963575745.1 Prorocentrum cordatum
AAATGCACGCGCGCACGTAAGTTTCGCAAATGTCGCAAATGTCGCAAATTGCGCAGAGGCCGTGCGTAAATTTACGCGCGCACGTGAATTTCGTAAGTTTCTAATAAATTTCGCAGAAACGTACGTAAATTGACGCGCGTACGTGAATGTCGTAGATTTCGTGCATTGCGCAGCGAGAGCAAGGAAGTGTCCGCACCTACGTAAATTTCGTAAATATTTAAGTATCCGAGCAAGAAATGAACATTCTCCTGGAGAGAAGCGCCGCCGTGGAGTGTGCAGAGACCGTGCGTAAATTCACGCGCGCGCAAATTCTGCAAATTTCGTAATTCTCGCAAGCTGCGCAGAGGCCGTGCGTAAATTTACGCGCGCACGGAACTTTTGCAAATTTTGACAAATCTGACAAATTTCGTAGAGAACGTAGGTGAATTTACGCGTGCGTAAAGGCACGCGCGCACGTAAATTTCGTGAATTCTGTGAATCTCGCAAATTGCGCAGAGGCCGTGCGTAAATTTACGCGCGCACGGAAACTCGCAAATTTCGCAAATCTGGTAAATTTCGCCGGAAAAGTAAGTAAATTTACGCGCGTGCGTAAATTCGTAAATTGCGCAGAGAGAGCGAGGAAGTTTCCGCACCTATGTACATTCCGCAAATATTAAAGTATCGGAACAAGAAATGAACATTCTCTCGAAGATAGCGCAGCCGTGGAGTGCGCAGAGACCGTGCGTAAATTCACGCGCGCGCGTGAATTTCGTAAATTTCGTAAATCTCGCAAGCTGCGCAGAGGCCGGCGTAAATTTACGCGCGCGCGTGCGTTTTTTTTTTTGGGGGGGTAAATTTCGTAAATCTGGTAAACCCGCGCCGGCCGCGAAGAAATTTGCTAAATTTTCCAAACCCGCGCCAGCCGCGGATAATTTGCTGAGTTTTCCAAACCCGCGCTGGCCGCGGAGAAATTTGCGAAATTGTCCAAACCCGCGCCAGCCGCGGAGAAAGTTGCGAAATTGTCTAAACCCGCGGCGGCCGCGGATAAATTTGCGAAATTGCCCAAACCCGCGAAATCAATTTTTAGCGACCCAATTTTTTCCCAAACGAATTTCAGCTCGGACGAACAATTATTCCCGCTTCTCTGCTTCTTGCAGCTGCTCGCTGGCAGTTCCCTTCAGTTTCAGCCCCCCCAGCCATCCACCTGCCGTTGGGCCGCTGCGCGTGGCCTCGGCCGGCGCGTAGCCGTTGCCTCGCGCGTCGCCTCTGCTTTAATTTTCTCGCGTTTCCTCTGCCCAGTATGTCTCTGCGTGGCCCGCTTTGATTTGACTCGCCGCCAGCGCGCTCGCCCGCGGCCGCTGATTAAAAAGTACCCCCACCAGCCTTTGGTTCCCCAGTTCTACTGCTCCCGTGCCGCCCAGGCGGCGGCTTCCGCCCCCCCGCTGCGGCGGCGCCCCCGCCGCTTCCGCGCGCCGGCTCTTGGCGATCCGGAACCCCTCCGCCGAGCGCATGCGCGCCCTGTTCGTCGTTGTCTTCTTCGGCTGCGTCGCGGCGGCCGTCGAGTTCGTCGGCTTCTTGCTCTTCGCCGTTTTGGCGCTGCGCGTCGATGTGCGGCTCCTCCTGGCCCCCCGCGTTGCCTGGGCCGCAGCGTCGCCCGCTCCCGGGCGCTCCGGTGCGAAATTTAGGCAGTTGCATTGACGCTTCGCCCTGGCCGCGACCGGCGTCTTCTGGCGCGCTCGCCATCAAACAAATACCCCCGCCAGCCCATTCATGAGCCTTGCCCATGAGAGCAGACGGGAAAAGGGACGAAGAGACACATCTAGGGAAACAAAGCGAACAACCAAGGTGAACCAAGAGATCTCTGGGTTTGGGGCGTCTTGCGGTCTTCGTGGGGCCCTCTTGGGGCTCGTTTGGGGCTCCATCGGCGTTCCCTTGGAGCCCTGTCGGGAACTATGGAGCGCCTCTTGGGGCCGTCTTGGAGACCATCGATCGAGCGGGGCGGGGGCCTCGATTTGCCCCCCCCTCTGGGGCCATCAGAATCACCTTCTGGGGCCCTCTTGGGGCGCTCTTGGTGCGATATTGGGCGTTCTTTGGACCGTCTCGGGGGCCTCTTGGACCCCTCTTGGAGCTTCCTTGGGCCATCTTGGAGCCATATTGAGGCATCAAAAACGCATCGGGAGCGAAACGGCGAGAAGGCAAACAACATGGATTCCCTTTCTGCGTTTTTGAATGATTCTGGCTCCTCGGGGGGGGGGGGGGGGACGGAGGTCTGGAAGCACCTGGGGCCGTATTGTGGGTCTCTTCAGTCTTCTTGGAAGCATGCTGCTAGTTTGCTTGGGCCATGTTCGGGGTATTCTGAGTTGTCTTGGAGGCTATCTTGGGCTCTTTGAGGCCATCTTGGAGCCACTTTGACAGGAAAGGGGCCCTCTGCCACTTGGCGCCCCCCCCGCCCAGGCCCAGGGCAGGGGGTGGGGGGAGGGGTCAAGTTGCCCCCTCCCCGCCCGCAAGCCGTCTCGCTCACTCCCACCCGCCCTCCCAATACATACGTAGCACCCGAGTCTGGCCTGAGCCTCAGCATATTCAGCAGTCGTCTTTGGATGGGCAGCTACTGGGGGCCAATCCGCCGCCGCCGCCGCCGCCGCCGTCGCCTCCTCCGCCGCCGCCGCCGCCGCCGCCCGCCGCTGCCCGCCGCCGCCGCGCCGCGCCGCCGCTGCCCGCCGCCGCCCGCCGCCGCCGCCGCCGCCGCCGCCTCCCCGCTGCCAAACCGCCGCCGCAGCCGCAGCCGCTGCCGCACCGCTGCGCCGCCGCCGCCGCAGCCGCCGCCGCCGCCGCCGCCGCAGCCGCCGCGGCCGCCGCCACCGCCGCCACCGCCGCCGCAGCCGCCGCAGCCGCCGCCGCCGCCAAGTGTATTCTGTATTGTTTTTTGACAGGGATGGTGGGGGGGGGCGCATCGGGTCGGCTGCGCATGTTCCGAATTTGGAGGCAAAGTGTGTTTTGTATTGTTTTTTTACAAGGGATGGTGGGGGGGGTCGTCATGGACTTGGGTTGGCCCCCAGTCGCCTGGGGGAGGGGGTGTTTGTTAGTAGGGAGCAGTGATCAAGTTAGCCAGCTCGAAGGAGCCAGAGGGATCCGTCCACTCCCACCCGCCCTCCCACAACATAAAAAGCAAGTGCGACGCGTCCGACGCCTGTCGCTCATCTTATATCGTGGGCGGCTGGACGTTCAGCGCGCGACGCGAGCTGCGTCCTATTCCTGCCGCCCATTGAGCAACGTCGACGAGAAACAAGACCGCGCGCGATGTACGCCGCGCCCCGCTCCGGCCTCTCACGTTGCATCGTCGGCGACGACATGTCCAGCGCGCGAAGTGCGCCGCGTCGCATTCCAGCCGCGCGCGTTGCACCGCCAATCGTTTCGCTCCTGCCGCGCATGGAGGAGGGGAGGAAGAGGAGGAGGAAGAGGAGGAGGAGGATGTGGAGGAGAAGAGGAGGAGGAGGAGGAGGAGGAGGAGGAGGAGGAAGGGGAGGGGGAGGAGGAGGAGGAGGAGGAGGAGGAGGAGGAGAGGAGGAGGAGGAGGAGAAGGAGGAGGAAGAGAAGGAGGAGGAGGAGGAGGAGGAGGAGGAGGAGGAAAAGGAGGAGGAGGAGGAGGAGGAGAGAGGGAAAAGCTGAGGAGGAAGATGAAAATGCCTCTTGGGAATTCGCAGGGCATTCTGGAAGCTTTCTGCTATACGCTTGAGGGCCTCTTGGATATATCTTCCGGGTTGGAACATTGTGAACACAATTAGGTGCTACTTCACACTCCTTCAAACACCAAATGGAAATCAATACTTGCGTTGCCATCCCAGGACTTCCTGGACGCCTTTTTTCGACCTCTCGGGGGTCTCCTGAGGCACTTGCTTGAACCGCATTTGCTCGAGGCATTCTGATTTGCCGCCCGCCCAGTTCCTCAACCCGACGGGCCGCAGCGTCGGCGACAAGAAAGTCCATGTTGACGAGCAGGCATCCCCGCGCGATGTGCGCCGCGTTCTATTCCCGCTACGCGAGTCGCAGCGCCGACGAGGAGAAAATACATGTTGGCAAAACAAATTTCGACGTTGTTTTTTTTTGGGGGGGGGGATATGTTGGCCAGGCGTCCGCGCGCGATGTGCACCGCGTCCCATTCCTCCCACACTTTTCGCAGCGTCGACGACAACAACGCCCATGCTGATGAGAAAAACGTTGATTTTGCATGGTTTTTTTGATGGGCAGGACGCGACCACCCGTTTAGGGTTATCCAAGCGGTGTTCATTCCGTCCCTTTCCTGGTACATTTAACGCAACTCGACGACATGTTGGCGAACAAAAAAAGGTTTGTGTTGTTTTTAACAGTTAGGGCGGCAGGGTTGCTATCGGCCGGCTAGGTGGGGATGTGGGGATGTTTAATCATAGGAGCTAAGGAGAAACCCTTCCCCGAAGGGGGGAAAGGGATTTTAGAAACATAAAGAATTATATAGTTTTACCACTTACGCCCAAGGGGCTGGTGGGATTTTCTGTTAGGTCAAGCAGTTTGTTTGTTAGGACCGGCTATCGGACATAACATATTGTTTGGCTCGGACAAGATCTGCGTTCGGCCATATAGATGTCGAGAAAGTCTCAGGCGGAACGCCTGGCCCGCCCTACCAACATGCTTCGAGGTTCGACAAGGAGGAGTTAGTTATAACGGAAATGAATGGAGGAACCGCTCTTCCCCCCCCTGTCCCGAGGCCATCGACGGCAAAAAGCCCGCCGACAAGGCTTCCCGCGCGCGGGATGCTGTCGGGCCCGCCGTCCTTCGTTTCCGAGGGTCGACGGTTTGGGATCTCCCTCGTCCTCCTCCTTCCCTCCTTCTCTCCTCCACCCCCCTCCTTCCAAAAGAGGCCCTGGAGCACCCGAGCGGGACCCCGACCCCGTTACTTTTCGGGTGACATTGGGGCGTTGGGGTTATAGTCCAGGGTCCTTCGCCAGCCATCGCCTGGACACAGCCTCTTTGAGGAGTGGCCCAGTGGCATCCCTGGGCTGGCTGTGTACTCGCATTCCACATGCAGGTGCTTGCGCGAGGTACTTACTTCTGGTGGTCTAAAGAACTGGGCCTGTGTGTCGGTCTGGCGGCTCCGTGCTGGCCGTCGCCGCCCCGCAGCCGCTTCGTCGGCGCCCGTCGCTTGGGCTTGAGTGTCGGTCTGGCGGTTCCGTGCCAGCCGTCGCCGCCCGTCGCCGTTGCTGCGCCGTCGCATTGCGATACTTTGCGTTGCTCTTCGTTGCTTTGCAAAGCATTTCATTGCCTGGACTTGCTTCGTATTGGTTTGCATTGCTTTGCGTTGCTTTTCATTGCTTTGCCTTGCTTCGCATTGGCACGCCGTGCTTAGCATTGGCCTGCGTCTTTGTATTGCTCTTGGTTGCATTGCTTTGCATTGCACAGCGAGGTATTGCATTGTTTGGCCTTGCTTTGCATTTCTTTGCAATGCTGTGCGTTGTCTTGCTTTGTATTGTTTTACCTTGCTTCGCATTGCTACGCCGTGCTTGGCATTGCTCTGCATTGCTTTGCATTGTTATGCCGTGCTTGATATTACTTTCATTTGCAATCCCTCCCTCCTCCTCCCTCCTATTTTGTGTTGCTGCCACTTGCTTTGCATTGTTCTGGTAGCTTTGCGCTGTTGTGCGTGGCGTTGCATCTCACTGCATTTCTTGACATTGTAATGCATGGTTTTACATTGCTTCTCATTGACTTGTGTTGTTATCGCAGCGCATTTCTCTGAATTGCATTGCGTTGTGTTTCCTACTATGGCACAAAAGGGAGGGGGCGGGAGGGGGAGGAGGAGTACGAGGAGGAAGCAGCCGAGGAGGGGAATGATGTGCTTGCACTTTGGGTTTCTTATTTGTATTATAAGGAAATGGGCCTGAAATCTGGTCTGGCAGCTATGTGGGCCTGAAACTTGGTCTGGTGGCTATGCCGTCGCCGTCGCTGCCTCGTCGTCGCTCGTCACCGCCGTTGGATTGCAGCAAATAGATAACAGGAGTCTTCTGATGTTCCTGGGGGCCCGGCGCGGGCCGTCCGCTACAACAGCATGGAATGTGCGCGCTCGCCGCCGCCGCGGTGCGCTCAGCCGAAAAGGTCGAAGACCACGTCCTCGTCCTCCTCCTCCTCCACGGCCGCGGCCTTCCTCTCCTCCTTCTTCTCGCCGCCGCCCGCCGCCGCCCGCCGCCGGCGCTGCGGCCACCGGGTTCGCCGCAGCGCACGCCTCGGGGTCCTCCAGGAACTTCTTGACAGGCTCCATTTCCTCCTCCTCCTCCTCCTCCTCAGCGGCCGGCTCCGGTGCCTTCTCCCTCTGCGGCGGCTTCTGGCGCGGCGCCTCCTCCTCCTCCTCCTCCTCGGCGGGCTCCTCCTTCCTGGCTGGACGGGCAGGGGGCCTCTGCGGTCTCCTCCTGGCCTGCTGCCGCCGGCCGCCGGCTCGTCCTCGTCCTCGTCCTCCTCCCCCTCCTCCTCCTCCTCCTCGACGCTCGTCGTGCGTTGCCTCCTGGCCGTCGTCCTGACAGCCTCCTTTGGGCTCCCGCAGCCTCCCTGCTGCCTCCTCGTGGTCTCGTCGTCGCTCTCCAGCCGCTGCTCCTCCTCCTCCTCCTCCTCCTCCTCCTCCTCCTCCTCCTCCTCCTCCTGGTCGCCGCCCTCCGCGGGGCTTCCTCAGCGCCTCTCTGCTGCCTCCGCATGGCGTCGTCGTTGTTCTCCTGCTGCTCCTCCTCCCCCTCTTACCCCTCCTCCTCCTGGTCGCCCTCCCTCGCCTCGTCGCCCTCGGCGCCCGCCGCCTGCCCTTGCGCCTCACGCGACGGCCGCCGCCGCCGCCGCCTCCACTGCAGCCGCCGCCGCCAGGCGTGCCGGGGTCGCCCCGGGCCGCGGGCGCTGCAGGCGCTGCAGGATGGCCCGCGCGTTCTCCCTGTGTAGGGAGATGGAGAGTCGCTGGGCCATCCTGTCCGCCGTGCTGGCGGCCTCCTCGCCGCGCGCGTCGGCCGCGCGCTTAGCCAGCGCGGCGAAGGCGCGCCGCGCCTCGCCGCCCCAGCTCCCGCCGTGCGCCTCCACCACCATTGGGATGAAGGCGATGTCCGCGTCGCGGCAAGCCTGCGCCGTGCCCTGGTGCTGCCGCTTGTACTCCTCGTGCCTGTCGAGGGCGGCGGCCGGGTCAGCGGCGGAGCGCGCGATGAGGTCCGCGCGCAGGCCGGACGTCACCGCGAAGTCCAAGGCCGCCGAGAGCCCGCCGCGCCACCGGGGGATATAGACATCTGCTGGCCGGCGGCCGTCGTTGTCTAGTCCATCGCCGTCGGGCTCCTCGGCGTTCGGCCCCTCGCCCGGCGCCCGCGGCGGCAGCAGTCCGGGCCGCTCCAGCTCCGCCCCCGAGAAGCCAGCGGCCTGGGCGGCAAAGAAGGTGCCGTTCCGCAGCTTGTTGTGGCGGCGCGTGCGGTCGCCCTGGCAGGCGCACGTCAAGGCGTGGTCGCAGTACACGTCCATGACTTCCCCGCACGCTGGGCAGAACGCTTCCTCGTCCATCAGCTGGACCCGGAGCCGTCGCTAGATCCCGATCTGCATCAAGCTGTGCGGGACCGCTGTGCCGAGCGCCTCGCTGGGGGGCGCCAGCAGGTGCGCGCCGGCGCCGGGCTGGGCCACCAGGGCGAGGTGGGCGCGCGTCGCGGCCGAGGAGCGGCCCCAGAGGGCGGCGCGCGCGGCGTCGTCGACCTGGTCCGAGAGAGTCTTCTGGTTGGAGTGCGTCTCGCAGTCGAAGCGCGCAGCCTGGTTTGCCCCCGCCACACTTGCGTTGTGGGTCTGGAGCGCCGCCGCCAGGGCCCCGGCGTCGCCCGCGTCGTCGTCTGTGTAGCCCGCGTACATGGACCGGCAGAACTCGCTGCTCTTGGCGCGCGAGGACAAGTAGGCCGCCGGCGAGTGCTTCTCAGCGGAGCGCAGCCCCAAGCCGCCTTTGTTCAGTTTCAGCTGCGCTTGGGCCCAGGAGTCGTCGGTGAGGGAAGCGCCGGCCAGCTGTTCCAGGCAGGAGCGCACTGCAGCGTCCATCTCCAGGAGAGCCTCGGTGTGGGCGGAGGGCGGCACCACGCGCGCCGAGTAGCCGAGCTTGCAGTAGGAGGCGCACTGCCGGAGAAGGTGAAGGGCTACCTGCGCGTCCTCCAAGCCGGCCAGTGCGCCCAGGAGCTCCGCTGCCTTCTTCACTCTTTTCTGCGTGTGCTGGAGGCAGAAATCGTCGCTCCCGATGGGCGCGCCGAGGAGCTCAAATCAGCTGTCGGGGCGCAGTCGGAAACCCGGTGGGAAATCCGCCGCGGACGTGTTGCTGTCCGCCCCCGCTGAAGGGACCACCTCGCACTTGCCCGGCCCCGTGCTGAGGCTGAGGCCGACTGCTGCGAGCTCGGCCACGACGAGGTGGAGGAAGCGCGCCACAGCCTGTCTGTCACCCGCCACGCAGCCGTCGTCCAGGTAGAAAAAGACGAGGTCCAGGCCGGCGTCCTGGGCAAGCTCCCTGAGGCTGCGGCTCGCCGTCTCCGCGCAGCGTTGGAGTGCCAGGGAGAAGAGCAGCGGGCTAAGCGGGTCGCCCTGCTGGACGCCGCACTCGGAGCGCAGCGTCTGCTTGCCGAGGAAGAGTAGCGAGGGGCTGCCGTAGCACCAGTCCGCCCAAGGTGCCAGTGCGGGAAAGTCCTCGCGCACTGCTCTGAGGACGGCCGTCCGGTCCAGGGTGTTGAAAGCGCTCGAGAGGTCCAACTTCACGAAAACTTTGTCCCTGTCGCCCAGGTTGCGCGTGAACCACTGCCTGGCCACGTGGATCGCCGCCTCGGCGCCTCCCGGGACGGCCGCGCCCACCTGCAAGGGCGCAAGGCGGTCGCGGGCTGCCCCGGCGACCTCCTTGCAGAGGCACTTGCCCACCAGGCAGCGAAGTGTCTCGCCGACGGCCACCGGGCGGAGGCCGCCGTCGTTCTTCGGGAGAGCCACCAGCGAGGCGCCAGCAAAGTAAGCCGCGACCGCCGCCGGAGCCTGGCCGCGCGCGAGCACGTAGACGAGGCCAGCGAGCTGCTCGACTACCTCGTCCCTGTGGGCTGCCGTCGCCAGGGCGTCCTGCAGGTGTTGCGGGCGCAGGCCAGTGGGGCCGGCGGCCGAGCCCTTGGGGAAGGCCCGCACTTCCTTTTGGACGACAGAGACGTCGACCTGGGCTGCGGCGGCCGCGTGGACAACAGGCAGGCTAGCCAGGTCCACAACCGGCTGCTGGCTGCGGGGGTGTTTGCGGCCCATCTGGTCCACGACAGCCGGCGTGACGGACGCGGGCGGCTCCGACGTCAGCGAAGCGCAGCTTTTCGAGTAAAGCCCCTCCGAAGCCAAGTCGAGGCAGCGCTGTGCTCGGTGAGTCGCCTTGTCCGTTCCCCCTGTCTGGCGCCGCTCTGTCGTCTCCGCCCGCAGCGTCTGGCGCTCTCCCTCCAGCCAGCGGCGGCAGAGGTTCTTGGCTTCCTCGTCGCTGGCGTTCCCTCTGCCTCGGCCTCCGCGGCTGTGCGGTCGCAGCACGCACTTGGGCAGCATGGCCAGTTGGACCCAAGCTGCTTCGGTGTCGCGGTGGACCGCCAACGCCACGGCCTGCACCAAACACTGTGCCCACAACGCCCTGGCCCCCCTGGGCACGCGGCGCCTCGTGCCGGCGCGGCTGGAGAAGACCGCCCTCAGCGAAGGGAGCCCTGGCTGGCCGTTCGCGTCGCCAGCGTCGGCCAGAAGGGCCTGGGGGACCGCGGCGGCAGCTGCGCGCGCCGCTGGCCGGCACCTGGGGCACACTCCCTGGTGGCGCAGACCCAGGAACCGCTGACACACCGAGCATTGGCCGAGGGCGTGCTGGTCAAGGAACTCCTGCGGGACGGGCGGCAGGTTGGGGTAGCGGCCCGCCGCGTGCTCGTTTAAGTGGACCCTCGTGCTCTCCTGGCAGGACCACCCTGGCGAGGCGGCAGGATCCGCGCGCGGGCAACCGGGCGCTGGGCAGTAGACGCGGGGCCGCCGTCGGGCTGCAGGGCGGGGCGCGGCGGGGGCTGGCTGCGGCGGCTCCGCGGCCGGCGGCGGCGCGGCAGCAACGGCTGGCTCCGCAGCGTGCCGGGGTCCCCCCTCTGCCGGCATGGCCAGAGGCTGCTGGGCGCCCGAGGGGGCAGCTCCTTCCAGCGCTGCTCGCCGACGTTGCTCGGCCAGCGGCGCGCCCGCATCCTGGTCCATGTCTCGCGTGTCGTCCAGGCGCATGCTGTTGATTCGCTCGTGGAGGAGGGGGTCGTCGCCGGGCTCATCGCCTTCCGCGCGGTTGCGTCTGAGCGCGCGGCGTCCCGGAGAAGCACGGGCGCCGACCTCCACGAAGGTGTTCCTGACCGACACCGCGGCCTCCGTCTCCATCTGCGCGGGGCCCGCGCTCGATGCACTTGCCGACCCAGGCGGCGGCGCCACTCGTCGAGGCGAGGTGGAGCGGTCGCGCTCCGAGGGTCCTGTTCGATTCCCTACTCCTCGGCGGCAGATGCAGCGCTGGCGCTCGAAGAGGCACGTGTCGCACACGTCGGCATTGGGGCCTGCGGGGAAAGCTGGGGACTGCGCGGCGTGGACGAGCAAGGCAATGTGTCCTACCCATGCCGCTGGCGAAGACAAATGTGTGGAATACCATCCTGGGCTCAATGCAACTGTCATAATTGTCGTGATGGAAATGCACACAACCCGTGGAAAATGGACATCGCCAAGTAGAGCGGCGCCGCAAACTCCGGCCAGGACGCGCTGCAGAGGAGCCCCGTGCACCGCCGCCCCGAAGGCCAAGAATTTCACTGGGGCTGCAGACGCGCAGGAGGCCGCCAAGACCAAGGCTGGGTCGACCGCGCGGGGGATCGTCTGGCCCAGGGTGGCGTGAAAGGACTCGGCCAAGCACGCGCTAGCGAACGCATGAGGGGCCCACCCGAGAGCGGCGACGAGCAGTCCAGGCAAAGGGTGCACGAGACAGTAAGCGCCGTCGATCGTCATCGAAATGACCGGCCAAAACATGCGGTAGATCTTCTTCAGCGGGATCGCGACCGCCGCCGGCGCCCCCGGCCATGCAGCCAGGGGCTTGGCGTCGCCGAGGGGGCTAGCCGCCGTGCAAGAGGCCCCTGAAGCGCTGGCGGCGCAGCTGCGGAGGTGGGAGTGGAAGTACAGCTCCGCCGGCGACGTGCGCGTCGCCTCTGGGCCAGGCGGGGCTGACACAGCGCGTGCGCCCAGGCGCGGGATGTCGGGCGCCATCAGGTTGCAGTCGGCCGGGGCACAGGTCCGCGTGCACCACCGAGATGGGCCAGGCAGCGGCCCCCGCGCGGCGACGTCGCCGTCCGAGGCGTGCGGCGCAGGCGAACGGCGGGCAGGCCCCAGGCGTGAAGGCAGGCAGGCTCCGACGCCGTCCGATGGTACTGATGGCAGCGTGGGCGCAGGCGTGAATATCGACATCGGTGCTGACGTCGATGGGGAAGTCGCTGGCGGTGGTGCTGGCATGGGCGCTTGCGTCGGTGACAGCGCAGGCCCAGAAGTTGATGCTGGCGTCAGTGCTGGTGTAGGCGATGGCATTGGTGGCAGCGTAGGCGCCGGTGTGAATGTTGACGTCGGTGCTGACGTCGATGGGGAAGTCGCTGGCGGTGGTGCTGGCGTAGGCGCCAAGATTGGCGCAGGCGCCAGTGCTCGAGATGGCGCTGGCGTTGGTGCTGGCGTAGGCGCTGGCGTTTGTGCTGACGTCGGAGTTGGCGACGGTGTTCGTGCTGGCGTAGGCGCTGGCGTTGGTGCTGACGTCGGTGTTGGCGACGGTGTTCGTGCTGGCGTAGGCGCAGGCGTTGGTTCTGACGTCGTTGCTGGTGCAGGCGCCATGGTAGGCGCTGGCGTCGGCGTAAGCCTTGGTCCTGGAGTCGGTGCTGGTGTACGCGCAAGTGTTGGTGTCTGAGTAGGCGTTGGCGTTGGTGCTGGCCAAGGCGCCCGCTTTGGTGCTGGCGTCGGTGATGGCGTCGGGGCTGCTGTGGGCGTCGGCGTTGGTGCCGGCGTAGGCGCAGGCGTTGGTGCTGGAGACGGTGCTGCTGTAGGTGTTGGCGTCGGCGCCGGAGTGGGCGCCAATGTCGGTGCTGGCGTCGGTGATGGCGACAGCGCTGGTGCAGGCGCTGACGTTGGTGCCGGCTTAGGCGCAGGAGCTGGTGCTGAAGTCGGCGCCGATGAGGGCGTTGGCGTAGGCGCAGGCGTTGGAACTGGCGTTAGTTCTGGCGTCGACGGTGTAGGCGCAGGCGTTGGAGCCGGCGTAGGTGCAGGCGATGGTGCTGGAGTCGATGCCATCGCATGCGCTGGCGTTGATGCCGGCACAGGCGTTGGAGCTGGCGACGGTGCTGGACTAGGCGCCGGCGTTGTTGCCGTCGTTGGTGCAGGCGTCGACGCTGGCTTCGACGCCGGCGTTGAGACCAGCGTAGGCGCTGGCGTCGGTGCCGATGTAAGCGATGGCGTTGGTGCCGGTGTAGGTGCCCACGACTTTGCTGGCCTATGATCTGGCATACGCGCTGGCGCAGGTGTCGGCCCAGGCGCAGGCGCGGGTGCTGGCGTCGGTGCTGGCGTAGGCCCATGCCTGGGTGCCAGCGTAGGCGTAGGCGTTTGCGACGGTGCTGCTGCAGGCGCTGGCGTGGGCGTCGGTGCCGGTGCTGGCGTTGGTGCTGGCGTAGGCGCTGGCGTCGGTGTTGGTGTGGGCGCCAGCCTTGGTGCTGGCGTAGGCGCTGGCGACGGTGCTGGCGTCGATGCCGGCGGCAGTGCCGCTGCCGACGCTTGCGCTGGTGCCGGCGTTGACGTTGGCGTTGGTGCTGGCGTGGGCGCTGGGGTCGCTGGCGTTCGTGCTGGCGTAGGAAGCGGTGCCCGCGGTGCGCTTGTTGATCGCTCACAACATGGATTGCACCACTGATTCCACCACATGTGTTGTGCGAAATTTTGGCTCAAGCAATTCTAGCTCAAGGGAAATTGGCTCAAGCCAATGCTCTAGCCAAGCGGGGGCGCGGGGCCGCAGCGATGGAGACGCGCTCCGCCCTGCGCCGACGACAGCGGCTGGTGGCCGCTGGCCAGGTCCCGGCCGCGGCGGCCAGCGCACCGCTGCCTGGGTTTGTTGCCAGCGCGCCCAGCGCGGTGCCGGCGGCGCTGCCGACGGCTGCCTCCCTGGAGGCGACCGTCGCTTGCGGCGCTGCTGCTGCTGCCGCCGCCGCGGCGTCCTCTGCGGGCCTCTGGGCGGCGGTCGGGGCCCTGGCGCGTGTCGCGGCGGACGCTATGGAAACGACCGCCCGCCTCGCGCCCATTTCCTGGCAGGCGAGCGCGGGCGCGGGCGCAGCGGCGGCGGCGGCGCCGCTGCCGCCGGGGCTCGCGGCTGGCGACTTCGACGGGATGGTGTTGACGCCCAGAGAGTCAGAGAGAGAGAGAGAGAGCGACACCATGTGGCAGGTGCCGGAGGGCCATGGCGTGTTGACCGGCCTGGAAGTGAAGTGACGTTGGAGGATTTCCGAGCCATTCATAGGCGCAAGTTCGGCCTGGGCGAGGAGGATGTAGAGGGCGATAGGGACGGGTACGCGGAGGAGGTGAGTGAGGCCCGGTGCAATCGCAAGCTCGGCGTGGACGAGGATGACCTTGGCGAGGGCTTATTCGAGAACGCCGACGGCACTAAGCGGCAGGCGGCCGAGTTCTCGATCGAAGAGGAGTACGAGGCCGACTGGGTGGCCCTCGCTCCGGAGTTCGCTTATTTGTTGCCACAGTCCGCTCGGCCCGAGGGGGGGGGCCAGAACGACCCTCAGCTGGCGGAGAGCATGGAGACTCTTGGCCTCGGTGCCCCCGAGGCTGGGGGCCAGGCCGAGAAGAGGGAGGAGGTCGTAGAGGCGGAGGAGGCCGAGGACGAGGGGGAGGAGGTCGCCGAGGATGCGGAGGCGGTGATGGAGGAGGTCGGCGGCGACGACGTCGACGAGGAGGTGGAGGAGGTCGCGGTTGACGCGTGGAGGAGGTCGTGGTGGAGGAAGTCTGGGAGGAGGACGATGTCGAGGAGGCGGAGGACGTCGTGGAGGTGGAGGTGGTCGTTGAAGGAGCCGTGGAGGGAATCGGTGAGGAGGGCGCCGACGACGTCGAGGAGGCGGAGAGCTTCGCGACGGCGGCGGCGGGCCCGGACGGGCGCGAGGGCGTGCGCGAGGACGCCGGCGGCCCCAGGAGGCACGTGTTGGAGGGCCACGTGGAGCTGAGGGGCTTGGGGGCGCGCCTGGAGAACCTGAAGGCCCGGGACAGGCGCAAATTTGACGCGGGCGTGGGCGAGGGCGAACGCGATCCCAGCGAGCAGCACATCGCAGTCGTCGAGAACCCCTCCTACGAGCGAGACGCGACCATCCGGATCGCGCCGATGGCGCGCGCGGAGCGGCCGCTGCAGCCTGCGGCGGCGGGCCAGGCAGCCATGCTGAAGGCCATGCTGTGCGCGGTGTTCGGGGGGGCTGGCGCGCTGGTGGCAAAGGTGAGCATGCCATGCCGAGCGGAAAGGTGTTGAATGAGATGGGCGCGCTGGTCGCGACGGTGAGCCTGCCAGTCGAGATGGAGCAGCCGCCTGACGCCGAGGTGAGCATGCCGGACGAGATAGAGATCCGGCCGGAGGCCAAGAGGAACCCGCCGGACGCGATGGAGAGCCTGCCCGCGGCCACGGTGAGCATGCCAGAAGACGCGGGGAGCCGGTCGGAGGCCGAGCCGAGCCTATCGGACGAGCTGGAAAGCCTCCAGAAGGCCAAGGCGAGCGCGTCTGACGCGTTGGGAGGCAGGCTGGATGCCGAGGTTAACAGGATGGACGAGCTGGAGATCACGCCAGAGGCACAGGTGAGCTTACCGGGCGAGCTGGAGAGCCTGCTGGAGGCCAAGATGAGTATGCCGGACAAGATGGAGAGCCTGCTGGAGGCCAAGATGCAAAACCGGACGAGCGAGATAGGTGAGCATGCCAGACGAGCTGGGAGTCGGCCGAAGGCTAAGATGAGCTTGATGGACGCATCCATTGGCACACTGGATGCAAGGGGGAGCGCGCTGGGCGTCGTCGCAAGGGCGGACCCGTCGCTGGCCGCCCTGAGCTCGATGCGCATCGTTGTGCTGGCCGAGGTCCATGGCTGGAGCTCGAGCGGCGCGTCGGTCGCGGATTGCCTGGGGCGGCTCGCGGGCCTCGTCGCGCGCTGCCAAAGGCATAGTCGCTCGCGGCTGCGCAGAGGGCGAGGTGCATCTGCGCGGAGGCGCAGCCCGCGCAGCGGCTGCGCAGTCGCTCGGGGAGAAGGCGGCGACCCCCCAGCAGCCGAGGGCGAGCTGGGGCACTACCTGCGCAAGGACTTGCTCCACGTGCTTGGCGGGGCGGGCTGCCCGCCGCCCCTCGCGGCCGTGGCCGAGCGCCGCGCGACCGAGGGCGCGTCGCCCGTCGCCCCCGCCGCGCCTGCAGGGCGCCGCCGGCCTCCGCTGCCCCCGCTGCACCCGCGCGGCCCCCGCCGCGACCGCCGCTTTTACTCGAGTGGGATTTCGACATCTTAGACGTCTGCGAGCCGCGGTCCCGAGGGGTTGGGGTCGCCCGCTTCCCCATTGCAGGAATTGGCTGTTTCCTGTGATTGTCCCCCCCCCCCCCTTTCCCCCCAGCAAGTGGATTCTGTCGCGTTCGGGGGCGCCGCGCGAAATGCGGCCGACGGGTCGCAACTCTGCCATTGCCGTGCCCCCCGCGAGACTGGGCGCATTTTGTCGCGGCCAGGCCTCGCCGAGCAATGCTGCCTCCTCTTTCTCTTCCTTGCCTCCCTATCCCTCTGTTAGTTTGACCTGATCATAGCTTTGTTTGTTTCGCTCGGGGGCGCGCGCTCTGCTCCGCGCCATTTTGGCCGGGCGCCTCGCCGGCGGCGCTTCGAGCCCGCGCGGCGCGTTCGCGCCCTGCAGGGCAGCGCGGGGGGCCAGCGCCCCATCGGGGGCCCGCGACGCTGCGGGAGAGGCGCGGCCGGGGGAGAAAGCGACAACATATGTTGCGCGACATGCATGGCGCAACCTCGCGCGCGTAGCGATTATTGTTATCATTCTTATTATATACATATATATACGCCTGTTCGTTGGGCAGACGGACCCCCCAAGGAATGGGCGCCCTCCTTTCGCGCTGCAAGTTGCGTGTGATCATGCCCCACTTGTCGTTCGTAAATATGGACCCATACCACCCCGGGCTCGCCGGCATCCGCCCCCCGTCCCCCCGCGCCCCCCCTTCATCCTTTGCAGACCGTGTTATGCTTGCGCGCCCGTTTATCTCGCATCGCGAGTTTTCGATCATTTCTCGCGCAGAACGGGGCGAAGTGCACGCGGCGCGTCGTCGCGCGCTCATTTCGGGGTCGTTTGATAGAAAACAAGCATTAGGAAATTCGGGGTCGCGCAGGTCTCGCAATTGAGCGTCGCGAAAACATAGGACACATGGCTTCGCAACGTGGGTGTTCAGGAGAAGCTTGCGCTCGCGCCCTTGCTGATTCTTCAGAGCCCATCGATTTTTCGACATGTTCATGACATGCTACCAAGCCGTGCTCCTTCACGAAGTACGCCGCCCAGGGGCGAGCGGCCCAGCCTGGCGAGGGCGACGGCCAAGAAGAAGCGATGGATGAATCAGCAGATACCGCGCCCTTGCCAGCTCCGCCACCAATGCCGCCAGCGCTGCCAGCGCCCACCAGGCGCGAGGCATCTGCCCGGGCGGACCCTCTGCCCAAGGCTGCGTGTGCAAGTTCCGAGGGTGGCGGTCTTCGCGCCAGGGTGGTTGCTTCGCTGCAGCGCCAGCTCGATCGCCAGCCCGAGAACCGGCGCCGTCTCAGCGGTTCGGGCGGTTGTGGGATCCGTGTCCGGTTGCCCCTCACTACCGTTTTCTTGTTCGGTGCCACGGTGGGCGCAGCAGCTCGTGAGCTCCATCTCGTTCCGAAGAGCCCAGCGCCCGAGACCCCTCTCTCTCTCTCTCTCTCTCTCTCTCTCTGGTGCTCAGTCCTCGTTGACCTGATGTTTGTTCCAGCGAGTGCCACATCGATCCCCATGGCGTTGTTCCTCGGCTTCTTGCCGACTGCGCCGCGCCATCATCTCCCTCGCTGGTACCACTTCTGCCCACGAAGCTGTCAAGCTGCAACTCGTTCCAGAAATTTATCGACGCGTTCGCGCGGGTAATATGTCCAGAGAAAAAGTTTCCCACCCATGCCCAAAGCCGAGAGCACTTCATCAAGCTAGATCCCTTTCGCGCGCTGAGGCGTCGCGTGATCTACCTGCAGCCGAGCATCAGGGGGGCAGTTTATTGCGCGCCCGATTCCAGCCCACAGGGCAACTGGGATTTCTTGCGCTGCGTGGAAGAAAGCACGTCGCGACCGTATCCCCTTCGGCTCAGCAACGCGGATGGGGCGCTGGATCCATTCGGCGGTTTCGCTTGGGAGCGCCGTTCGTTGCCTGCCATGAGTTTGGCCAGAGGGGAGACCGCGACGTTCGCGAATCAGAGTATAATTTTGCAGTGCGCCTACTTGGAGGCATCGGAGATTCGCGCTGACAGCTCCAGAGCCGCTTGCAAGGACTACTTGAGCGACCAGGGTGGGCCAGAACGGTCCCTTCGCTTGACTATAGTCTGCAATGCTGATGATATTCGGCAGCTGCTGGCAGACTTGAGTAGCGGGGCGAGACGGTCCGACGACGCAGATGTCGAGAGAAGGGCGCTGTTCTATGCCTCGCTGGGTCAAGTGGACCCCCTGCAATACATGATCAATGCAATCGGGGAAGTGCTCGCGAATCTTCCAGAATGGAAGCGTTAGTCAGACCAGCTCAAGTCTGCGTCGAAGCTCGTGGCCGAGAGAAGTTACAAAGACCGTTGCATAGCAAAATGCATGACTGGCTTCGAACCCTGGGAGAGGCGATCTGCGCGCATGTGCAAGTCCAAGCGCGTCGACTTCAAACTGGAGCATGTCGAGGAAGTCACCCGAAATGCTGCAATGGTCTTTCCTAGAATCAAGAAGTAAGTCAACGCAGATGTGTTCGGTGACGACGCCAGCCTGGCCGAATCGATCAACGAGGCTATCAATGACGACTTCCTTGAGCCCTTTTTACCACTTTTGTGTATATGTTCACGTCCAGCGTTGGCTTGGAGATCAGCTACCACGAAGGCAGCATCAGAGCTGGCATGGAGAACCACCTGGCCACAGAGGCTTCCCGCAAACGAAAGCAAGAGCTGCATAAAGAACGGGGCCCGTGGAAAGGGAACGCTTGACAGATCTGGCCTTTGTCTGGATGGCCCGAGCTGCGGGGCGAGTCCATTCTGCTTCGTCTGATCGTTACCAGGAGGCGCTTCTGTTTGCGTCAGCGCCTGCTGCGGCGCGCGCTCTGGAGATAGAGCGCGCGCAAATATGCGCGGGGCCCCATGGTCGTGCAGAAGGCGCAATGCACCGCGCGGATCCCCCACCTCGTAGCGGGGGCATTCGGCCAGCATGATGGTTATCCTCTGTCTGCGGCCATAGAATCTTTTCGGCGTGGGTTCCAGGAGCACGACGCAATCGATGATGAACGCTTGTTGCCGTTTACGGCCCGAGAGATATATGGGAAGACGTCGGTTGCTTCGCAGCAGCTAGGGGGCTTTGGCTTTGGAAACCAAGCGTTGCCTCTGCATGAGCTCGCGGATACTTTCGTCATGGCGCAGGAGTGCGCCTTCGGCCCCAGCGTCGGCGGCAGGTTCATGGAGTCCCAGCACAATCTCGTGAAACAGTCAATATTACGTGGGCTTCGCTTCCTCCGGTCAGCAATGGCAGCGGTTCGACAGCGTTCAGCCCCGCTCGCGAACATGGCGGAGTCGGAGGAGGGATTCGATCGGCTGGTCATGCATTGGAGCAGCCGCAAAGTAGATCGTGACTTTCTGAGCTGGCAAGTGAGCGGGCTGCAGGTGGACAACAAGCCGTTACGAGATCACCTCGCCCGCATCCATGGCTACGACGTGCACGTGCGCTACCAGGACTTCGTAGAGAGCGCCAACGCAAGTGAGAAGGTTAGAGCACTGGAGGACAAGTTGCAGCCCCTTGAGGACTTCGAGCTCTCACCTGCCATGAGGCTTGCGATTGTATGTATCAGTGGGCGCATTTGCATTGACACAGTGCATAGCTTGCCCAATGATGCGTTCAACCTCGGAGCGATGCCGCTTGAGGACTTTGGCGAGGGACTGTCATTGCAGTATGCAGGCATCATGGATTGCTTGGTTCGTTCGGTCGCGCCGTTGCCAGGCGTGGAAGTGTCGACGTTCTTCGAGGTTGTGGAGGTCCGCCCTGCGAGACAATTACAAGTACGCCAGCTGCACGCACAGAAAATCAACACCCAGGTCAAAGTACGAAATCTGCATTGTGTTCCGCGTCCTGCGATACCTGGCATGGGGGTGCTCGACGCCACTGCTCCTGGGTTGCAATGCACGTCGCTAGACCTCTTGGCGTTTCGCACCGATGTTTGTTGAAGAATGTATTAGCCACGTGGTGCAAATGGGCCACAGCGGAGCATGCGCTTGCGCGCGCCATTCGGCCGCCACCAGGGTTCCGCGCAATGGAGCCGCTGGCGCTACCTGTCCATGATGCCCCAGCTGCCCCGCTTGCCTTGCTAGCGCCCCCAGCAGAAGCTGCGCATGCTGTACCTCCAGAGCCACCTGCCGATGTTGTACCCTATGGCGATGGCAGTGGCAACGTTGTCAAAATTCGAACTGTCGGTTGCGTTCCTGCTGGGCATCGCGCTCACCAACTCATCGAAGAACTTCTGACGCGCAGAGCCTTTGCAGAACTTGGGACATTCGTCAGCCCCGCGGCGTTTGACAACTTCAATGCTGCGGCCGTGGGCGAACTGAGCCGACGTGGGCGCGCGCAATCACGTGTTGACGACTTCGGCGGGACATGCCTGGCATTGCGCCTGGCCTGCGTGAGGTCCGATCTCGCAGCCTTCTGTTGCGACTCCCGTCTGGAGTTGGATATCGCCGTCAATATCCCAGCCAGTGGCGCTGGAAAGGTGGAGTTGGCTCATTGGCTCATGCAGAATGGCTGGGGGCGGAAGGGCGACGTCGGCCCTTTTGCATTGAAAGACGGCCCCATGGCTTTGCTGGACGCGGTTCTAAGCCGGCCCCGATCGCAGCTTCTATGTATGATTCGTTGTGAAGAACTGTTCGGAAAGCCTGGCAACCTGCAGAAGATTTGGAATTGGGGGCCTGATGAGTATTTTCTGACTCTTCTCTCCCTTGGTGACCTTAGTCCTATCGCGCGCCTGGGCGATGTGGATTTAATAGACTTCACAAATGCTGAGTTCAAAGCAATCCGACGAGGGATGCCCCCCCCCCCCCCCCTGACTGGGCAGCGATCGAGGGCGAGGACCCGGGGGGCTCAGTGGAAGACCCAGTGGCCATTGACGATGGTGAGCCAGAGGCCGCGGGCAACGGCCCGCCAGAACCGCCGCCGCTGCATCCCGCGCCTTTGCCGATCCATGCCCCCCCACCACTTCGACCGCCGAATGACGGTGAGCTTGCGGGCCACGACCCCATGCTAGTCTATTTCGATAGCTACACCCACCAGAGTGGGCAGCTTCGTCTCTTCACGCATTGCCCACTTGACGATCGGTGTAGGTTGCGCGTGTTTGCCAGAGACTTCCCCGCAACGAACGGAGCCGCATCGTTTCTGTTCGCGTGGCGGTCTCTGGGAAGTATCTTTCCCGAGAGGAATCAGGGGCCCGAGCGCGCGCGCGAGAAGCCAGATTCGATAATGGATGCCACGATGGAGCGGGCGAGGTTCGGCTGAACATGCGTTGGCTTGTAATTCCACGCGCACCGTCGCGTGTCCTAGCTCAGAGACCCCTGCTGTCTGAAAAGGACAAAACCAAACGTGCTAGCGCATATTTGAACTGCATCGCATGTTCTCCCACGCTTGCGCACCATTGATCCACGATTGGTTGATCTGCTGCGCCAGGTGTCTCTCTCTTGTTGACCTGCGACCTGCGAATTGATCATGCTAGCGCTTCGCGTCGCCCATCATGTCTCCATGGACCATTGTGGCTTTTTTTCCATTTAGGACTCGAAACGTTCTGCGGCCCAAACCCTGCGGCATTTCAACCGCCCTTTTCGCCCCCAAAAGATTGGTTGACACATTGTACTGTTTGGGTTATTTAATGATACGTTGGCACCAGTCAAGGACTGCTGCACGGCGGGCGTTCTTTTATTTAAACAAAAAATGCAACATAAAGCGCCTTAAATGTCATCAGGCTATGCAGCGAGAGGTCACGTCGCTCGCGCGAATCCTAAGCAGAGGGCGCGCCCCTCACTCCGCGCCTCAGCAGCCATTGCAAACGAAGAAATCTCGGGGATGTGAGCGCTCCATCTTCTGGCCGATTGGATTCGCTGTTCTATCGAGAGTTTGTTTTAACTGCGAGTTTGTTGTGATCCATTTGCGAGGCTCGCGCCGTGACCCATGCCGCGCCAGCGCCGGCCTGTGTTTCTTGGCGCCGCAATGGCCCCGCTAGCTTTTGACCGATGATTGCGTGGTAGTCCGAGGGCTTGCAGCATGGATTCCTTATAGGCTTTATGGGGAAGAACAGCCAGTCAAACGAGCGCCTGGAGTGGCCTTTCTTTTTTGGGGCGAATCACATGTCATCCGAACGCGTTGGGTGACCTTTGATTTTCCCGCGGCTTGCCCCTGAGCTTTCGCGCAGCTGGCCCGAGGATTTCGAACGGCGTTTTTGAGCGCGCATCAGCTTCTAAGGCCGCGGCCCCCCCCCCCCCCGAGAAGTAGCGAATAAGCGTTTGGGGGGCCAGTTGGGGCTCCGCGACCGCGAGCCAGACAAATATCGCCCACATCAGTTGCAGACCAATGTATTGACTTGCGTTTTGCATGAGGGGCGTCTCAACGAAAGCGAAGGGGGCATAAACGTTGCCAGTGGCGATCCTGTTGTGCCGATGTTCCCCCGCCAGCAGCCCGGGCCCTGCGCCCGTCCCGCGCTCGTCCCGCACCTGTCCCGCGCCTGTCCCGCACCTGTCCCGCACTTGTCCCGCCCTTGCCCCGCCCCTGTCCCGCACCTGTCCCGCGCCTTTCCCGCGCCTGTCCTGCACCTGTCCCGCCCTTGTCCCGCCCTTGTCCCGCGCCTGTCCCGCACCTGTCCCGCGCCGTTCCCGCGCCTGTCCCGCGCTTGTCCCGCCTGCGCCCCGCCCGTGCCCGCGGCTCCTCTGTCGCCCGCTGCCATTAGGGTTCGGTTCGATGGGCGCGCTTCGATTTGAATCCCAATTATTCCGACCACATGCTCGATTTGCAGCGACAAGCGTGTCGGCGTATACTTGCACCTCCCAGGCATGTCTTGCAGCGGCCGCTGTCGGTCGCAGAGCCGTCCTGCGGTCTTCGCACTGCCAGGGAGTTCTTCGTCCAGGCGGACGCGGCAGTGTCCAGCGTGAGTGTCTACGAGGTTGGCGACCGCTACCTGCAGTATTATGATTCACTGGGGCGACCAAAGTGGCACGCACGTGGGCAGTAGGCGCAGCAACGTGCTCAAGGTACCCCTGGATGACCTCGTCGACTGCGACGTCGTGGTGGGTGGGGCCCCGTGCGAGCCATGGGCCAGCCATGGTGCCCGCGTGGGGATGCTCGATTCGAGGCCAGAGTGTTTCTTCTCGCTGATCGACTGGATTGTTCACCTCGCGGCCAGAGGTCGTTTGCTCATGTTCCTCATAGAGAGTGCCCCAACAATCATGCTGAATTCGTCTGACCTGATCGACGGCAGCTGGGTTGGGAATGCCACTGAGGAGCTGCGCCTTGAAATCCCAGTATTCGTCGTCGGCCATGTTTTACCTTGATGCTTATCTTCCACATAAGCGCACGAGATTGTGGATTCGTGGCCAGCGACTTGACACGGTGTGGCACCTAACGTTGCCACCCGTATGGGTACTTGAGGTCAAGGTGCCGTTGACATGTATTTTAGATGTCCAATTGCCGCACACGGCGGTGGAATCCCTCGCGCCTTTGCGCCAGACAAAACTCATAATGCACTTGGATAAGATCGACCATCTGATGACTGGCGGTACCTTGGCCATCCGCGAGTTCGCAGCATTCGGGATTGACAGGCATCCTGGACAAGCGTGCGGAGAGATCATTGACTTCGATTGCGTGCCGTCTATTCGTTGCAAGGGGCCTGACTTGTTCGTGCTTGGTTTGCATGATCGGGGCCTGCCGCCAGCGTCTCGGCTGCGCCGCCGAATGCTGCGCGACAAAGAGCGCTTTGCTGTGCAAGGGCATCCTGCTACAGCGAATGGGCACTGCAGTACTAAGGCCTTCGCCAGGCATGCATCAGGCAATGCCTTCGCAGTGCCGATGGTGGCTGGCGCTGGAGGCCTCATGCTTCAGAGCGCGGCCTTGTTTTGTCCGCCCGAGCTTGCGAATGGCGTCGCACTGGCCCAAGATGAGATGGGCAATCTGGCATCCAAGCAGCGGCTTATGCAGGCGCGCCGGGATCTCTTCAGTAGGAAGGGGGCAGTCCGTTGGCGAGGACGAATTCAACCATTTCGTTTCTTGAGCTGATATTTGCAAGTGCGAGTAGGACCAAGATCGTGGCACATGAATATCGGTAGAGACACGCCTTGCGAAGAAAACAACCACTGAGACAACGTTGATTAGGCCGCGATGGCAGCGTGCTTGACATGCGCGAGCCAACACGGCGACTGGCGCGAGCCAACATGGCGACCGATTCAGGGGGGGGCATGGAGAAGGCAGGGGGGGGGGGAGACATGCGAATGTTCGTGGGGACCCGCGCCGCTGCGACACGTAGCGCAACCAAAACCTCGCGGCATTTCAGAACCCTGTTTTAAGGATCCTAGGAGGGGAGGGGGGGGCAGGGCCAGTTTTTCTTGTCTTTCGGCCCCGAGCCCCGCGCCCTGTCGCTCGAGGGGGAGGGGGGGGGGGCTCTGCAGACGCGGCGGCCCCTATCGTGCCTGGCGCCCAGGCCGTCCGATGATGACGTGCTCTGTCACGAATTCAGCCAATGTTTATATAGCCCCCAAAATCCGTCGCCATGTCATCGCCAAATCGGGGGCGCGCTATTCAACGGAAACGCCCTCTTGCCAACTGACAAGGATTTGGCTGTAGAAACGCCTCAGTGGGCAAGAGCTGCTTCGGGGCCACTCTGGGTTCTCTCACGAGGGGTGCGAGGAGCAGGAGGAGAAGGATCATGAGGAGAAGGGGCAGGAGGAGAAGGGGCGGGAGGATAAGGAGCAGGAGGGGTGGCCTTGCGCCCCACTTCTCGAAGTAACGACCCGAGGGCGCCACGTGGCCTGTCCAAGTCTTTCTTGATTTCCAAGGGCCCGAAGCCCCATCGAAGTCATCTTCATCCGTCGGTTTTTTGATTCGAGGCAGAGAGCGCGATCTTGACTTCGACTCGAGGAGGAGAGCTCATGCCGAATTGTTATTAGACTTTAGCTTCGACGGCGGAGCCGAGCGATGTTGTCGAGGGCGGCGAGGGCGCGCCCTGCCCGCAGTCTGCCAAGAAACCCGAGCCTGGCTTCCCCGGGGCACAGCAGCGGTGGCTTGCTGTGTCAGAAGTGCAGGGGTCCCGCCGCGATGTCCGACAGCTACGGTGCAGGATCAAAGAACCCATTGCTGAGGATATGCACGGCTTGCTCTTGCACCGACAGAGTTGAACCGCCGGGCGTCGGGCGCCCTGAACGCCAAACGCAAGCGCCCACTCACCGAGGGCGAGCTGGCCGCCGCGAAGGAAGCCAAGACAATCAAGAACGACCTTAAGCTAATGCAGGTAGACGAGAAGGCGGGCTGGTACAGGAGCGAGAAACGGAAGCGGGCGCAGCAGGGCGCCTCCGATCGCCGCAGGTTCTCTGATCCGAAGGCGTTCAACGAGCAGGCTGAGATCAGCGGGGATCTTGTGGGTGAGGTCGAGGACAACGTCGCTTTCGACACGTGGCATGACAAACGGCTGCTCCGAGATATAGAATTGACGTTGCAGGATGCCGCGAAGAAGTGGAGGGAGGAGCTTCAGAAACCTGGGGCGCTGGTGATGGAAGCCGGGGGGCAGCAGCCGCTGAGTGCATTCGGCGGCGTTCAGTCGAAGCTTCGCAGGGGCGCCGAGCTCAGGACAGGCGCGAAGCAGGGCGCCGCCGCCGGGAATGGCTCTGACATCAAGTTTCGCGCCGAACACGCAGACAACCTACATGCCAAATTCGACCGAGCTCTTCAGCATGCGCCGTCTGTTTCGTTTGCCTCCTCGGCCCCCAAGGCCGCCGTCGACCGGGAATGCGTCGTCTCTTCGAAGGACATCGGCGCCAAGAGCTCGGCGGCCACCACCTCCATCCTCAAGGCGCTCGAGGAGAAGAAGGACGCGGAGAGGGCGCAGGGGGTGCAGATTCTCGAAATGGTAGCTGCGTCTGAGGCCAGGGGTGGACCTAATCTGTGTTTGGGCGATGTCATGGGCCGTTTTCGTTTCGATGTCGCTTTGCGTTGAAGGCGGATTGCAGACCAAACGAGGGAAACGGAAACACAACGAACACGAAAAACACCGTTTAGGTTCAGCCCTGTCTGAGGCCAAGAGGAAGGAAGTCCAGGAGGCGTTGGATGAGGTTGGCAGCGCGTCGAAGAGTGCCGCGGTCGAGCGGATCGCCCCCATGGCTCGCATTAGAGGAACCACAAAATGATGGAGGGCACTGTCCACAGGCTCAGGAACGCGATCGGAGCCACGGCGGAAATCATCAAGTCCTTCGGGGGGCAAGATGATCAATTCAAAGAAGAAGCACGTGTGAAATGCGAGGCCGCGGATGGAGCAGTTGCCCCAGCTGAGCGGCACATCGCGCATGTCGTCAAGGGTTGGTCAGATTGCCGGGGGAGCGCCCGCGCGCGCCAGGAGTTTTTCAATTGCCAGGCCACTGTCTCTAACAAGGCGAAGCAGTTCAACGCGACCTCCTGCGAGTTGTCGGCGACCTTGAAGAGAGAGGCCATGGCGCGCAAGGATTGGAAGGGCACGGCGAAGAAGAGCATCACCAAGAAAGAGAAGGAAGACGCGAAGCTTCCGCAAAAGTGCTCGGGTGCTGCTGCAATTTCGAACCCTGCCTTGTGCTCGTTGAAAGGGAATTCATCGGCCACCTCGACGCGAGTGGCGGTGATCCAGTCGGCACCGCCAGCGTCAACATAAAGTGGTCGTTGTCGGAGCTCCTGGGTGATGTATCCCCTTCTCCAGCTGTTCTCCCTGATGGCGTCGTGGGCGAGCTGGCCGATGTGATCAAAGGCATGGGATATTTCCAGCAGCAGACGGAGTGGCTGCATAACGTCATGAAGGAGCAGCGGGTGACGTTCAGTGCTGCCGTAATCGTCAATCCGCTGGTGTTGAAGCAGATATGCGCCGGGCTGAAGAATGCCCCGCGCGAGATCAAGTTCGCGGAGGTCTCAGAGCCAGGTCTCGCGAAGTACATGTTGTCACCTCAGTTCTACCAGATGAACCCCAAGGCCTGCCGCATCATCCCGAACACCGAGTTCGGGTCTGTCAACGCGAAGCTGGCCGCGGAGGGCACCGAGCACATTTTCGGCGCGCGCTTGGATGCCATCGACTCAACCACCACGGCCATCGGCAAGATGAAAAAGTTTGGCAAGCTCGCAGTCGACGAGTCCATGGCAAAGGTCGAGGCCCATGGTTTTTACCACCGCCTCGAGACCAAAACGTGCATCGTCGTTCCAGCGGGCTTCGCCATGGCGATGCTCACGCCCGATCAGAATGTTCACGGCATCCGCGGGCAAGTCTTGGGGCCGAAGCTGAGGCGCGACGAGGCCGCAAAGTGCTTCTCCGCCCTCGCGGACGACGATCCGTTGGCGAAACGCAATGCGGCGATGCTCGGGCGCGTCGTTAAGTTAAACGCCGAGGCGTCGTAGTAAGGGCATGGCTCATGGGCCCCCGCGCCCCGGGAGGGGGAAGAGGGGGAAGGTGTGGGGGGGGGGAGGTTGAGCTAGGTGCGCTCGCTACCCCTCCCTCCCATCCCCTACCATGGCGCAGATCCCTTCTCTATTCGCTCAGTCGGATGTCGAGCAGGGCAATGATCCCGAAAGGGCACGCGACGCATTGTAGAGCACGGCGTGGCATGGCGTAGAGGAGCACCGCAAAGCGTCGTATCAACCTAGCATTGCATTGCACGCCGTGGCATGGCACGGGAAATGACTTCTGCGCTGCAGCGGGGGCGCGAGTCGAAACGAGCGGAAGCGCGGGAATGGGGCCAGCGCTGCAGCGGGAGCACGATTCGGAACGAGCGGAAGCACGGAAATGAGGCCAGCGCTCCAGCGGGAGCACGATTTGGAACGAGCGGGGCCCGAAAATGAAGCCGGCGCCTCAGCGAGAGCAGCATTTTGAAAAATAACGCAGGCGAAAACCAAACTCCGGGGAAACCTGCGTGCACAAAAAAGCAGAACGCGGGGGGGGGGGGGGGTCGGCCACTTTCAAACCGTCATCAGGGGAAGATGGAGAGTAGTAGTATTCACATTGAGAAATTGTCGAGGACGAGGAGGAGGAGGAGGGGGGACGAGGAGGAGGAAGGGTCGATGGGGGGGGGGGGGATGAGGAGGCGAAGGGAGAGGAGGACGCGGCTTCCCTTTGCTGTCTATTCCTCCTCACCCTCCTCCTCCTTGACCTCCTCCACTTCCTGCCCCCCCTCCTCCCCCTCCTTCGCCTCCTCCTCCTCTACCTCTTCCTCCTCCATCCTCCAACCTCCATCCTCCTCCTCCTTCACCTCCTCCCCCTCCTCCTCCTCCTCCTCCTCCTCCCTCCTCCTCCCTCCTCTCCTCCTCCTCCTCCCCTCTCCTCCTCCTCCTCCTCCTCCTCCTCCTCCCCTCCCCCCCCTCCTCCTCCTCCTCCTACTCCTACTCCTGCACCTCCTCCTCCTCAACCTCTTCCTCCTCCATCTCCATCCTCCTCCTCCCCCTCCATCCTGCTTCTGTTTCCCCCCCCCTTCCTCTGTCCTCCTGCTCGCGCGGCAGCGGGGACTCGACGACGGGATGTCATCGTCGCATCGACTCCCAGGGCGCGCGAGGCCCGGAAGAATCGGCGCGGGGGCGACGTGGAATGAGGTCAGGGGGCAGGTGCGAAGAGAGAGATGGAGGAGCAACCGCGGCGGGGAAGCTCGCAGACGGTTGGATTTTCGCAGGGGCAATGCAAGCGCGAGATTGCTAGTGACAGGCTGGCGACGCTTCAGCGGGGAAAAAGATGAACCACATTTCGGATCGACTGCTCGAGCGCCTGGGCCCCGCGTGTTCGCTCGTCAGCTGCGAGAGCCGTTGTCCTACCGGGTAGCAACGCACCCTCAAACGCCAATTGTCGGGTTCTGCCGACTCGGTTGTGGTTGACTTCCGGAAGCCGAAGCCGTCGGTCTAGCGTTGATGGTAGCTCTTTGGGTTTGCACGGGTACCCTTCCCACGACGCCCATTACAATCATCTTAGGTTTTTTTTTCGTGGGGGAGCGGTTCGGGCGATTTGTTTCTTTGCGGCCAGCCCCTGACGCTTCGCGCTGCCGGGCCGAGGGCCTGCGCAACCGCCTATGGCAACCGGCGCGCCCCGACGGTTAGCAAACAAAAATGGCGTCAGTCCAAAACACCCCTCAAACGAAATCGTCGAACGCCAAATGCAACCTCGCCCCAATCGTATTATGATTTCGGTATCAACTACATGGGCGGTCGCAACACATGCGCGCGTTTGCGCGCAGCCGGCTGCGAAGGCGCCCGCCCTCGCTCGATGAGAACCCCGCGCGGCAACGCCAAACCGATTTCATATATATTTTTTTTCTCTCTCTCTGTCGTTGCAACGTGCAACTGTTCAATTTGGTGCTGTTTACCCATCTCCGGATAGTGGCCATGGCTGGCCTTCGCGCCGAGATAATTCGCGCCTTTGACGGCCGTTTCGCGCGCGCGTCAAAACCATGCGTTGTTTCCGCGGGCGAGTATGCCCCGCGAGGCCCGAGGCAGGTCACGCTGGGCCTTCGAAAATATGGGCCTGGTCGCGCCAGCTTCCAGCATCAGCTACCTTAGTCAGGACAACATGTAAAACGCATGTCTTCGCAACGCGGGTTATACAAAAATCCCGCGCTCGCGCTGTTGTGAATTCTGGGCAAAACCATCGGCGTTTCAAGTTTTCATACTCTGATGCTACACGGGCCTCTCTCGCGCGCGCATGTCGAACCTTCATCGCCGACGCGAGGACATCGTCATCAATATCGGCGGGCGTGATCAACATCGGTGCAGTTACTGGCCTTGCCGTCGTCATCGCCACTATCGTCACCATCATTGTTATTCCCATCATCGTGTCCACCCTTATTGGCGTCGCCGTGATACCGCGCCTGCCCACGTCACCGGTTCGCATTGAAGCGCCCGTTGGGGAGTGCCCAGTGGTCAGCGCCACCGCGGCCGCGTCGGTCGCGCCGCACTAGGCGGCCGCTGCGCGCGCGAGCATGCGCGGGCTAGCGCGGCCGCAGAAATGCACCAGCCAACGCCAAACACACATCGCAATCGCCGTCATGGCTGTTGTTCAAACCAAATTGTGGGTGGGTAAGTAGAATATTTGCGCGAGCGGTGGAGTTGACACCTTCAACTTCGGCAGGGTGAATTCTCCTTTCTAACAAGAGAATAAACTCTACCCCCCCCGGACTTATCGCTTCCCCCCGGGATAGTATGATTTCATATATTTTCTGCACACTCGTCCATCCGAAATATGAAATCATACCATCCCAGCCAGGCCGGGTTCCCCCCCCCTGAGGTTCCCTTGTAGAAAACAATGGGCGGTGACATTTTTGATCTAACATAGCACTGTTTCGCGAATCCCTTACAAAAAACGGGACGAAGTGCACGCGCGCGCGTCGTCGCGCGCGCATGCCGAAATCCTTTAAAAATTTTCGGTGCCGGAAGGATTTCGCAATCGAGTTTCCCAAAAACATACAAAACGCATGTTTTCGCAACACTGATTGGCTAAAAAAGCTTCCGCGCGAGCTCTTGCGAAATCTTAAGAGAACCATCGGTTTTTCAATATTTTCATGAACAAATGCTACCAAACGGGCTTCGCGCGCGCGCATGTCGAAATCAGTCGAACGCCCTTGCGCGTGTGCCGTCGCGAGAATCCCTTGCAAAAACGGGACGAAGTGCAGACGCGCGCGTCGTCGCGCGCGTATGCCGAAAACCTTCAAAACCCATCGGTTTCGGAAGGGTTTCAAAATCGTGCGTCCAAAAAACCTACAAAAACACAAGGTTTCGCAACACGGATTTTCAACAAAAGCGTGCGCGCGCGCTCTTGCGTCGTCGTCGTCGTCGTCGTCGTCCTCCCTCCTCCCGCGTCGTCGTCGTCGTCGCCTACGTCGTCCTCTGTCTTTCCTCGTGTTCGTCGTCGTCGTCCTCTTTGGCGTCGTGGTCGTTTCCGTCGTCGTTGTCGCCGTGGTCGTCCTTCCTCCTCCTCCCTCGTCGTCGTCGTCGTCGTCCGTCGTCGGCGTCTCGTCGTCGTCCCTCCTATTTCGTCGCCGTTGTCGTCGTCGTCGTCGTCGTTGTCGTCGTCGTCGTCGTCGTCGTCTTCCCTCCTCCATCGTCGTTGCCGTCGTCGGCGTCGCCGTCCTTCCTCCTTCCTCGTCGTTCGCGTCGTCGCCGTCCTCCCTCCTCCCTCGTCGTTGTCGTCGTTGGCGACGTCGTCTTCGTCGTCGTCGTCGGCGTCGGCGCCGTCGTCGTCGTCGTCGTCGGCGTCGTTGACGTCGTCGTCGTCGTCGGTGTCGTCGTTATCGTCGTCGTCGGCGTCGTCATCGTCGTCGTCGTTGTCATCGTCGTCGTCGTCGGCGGCGGTGTCGTCGTCGTCGTCGGTGTCGTCGTCGTCGTCGTCGTCGTCGTCGTCGTCGTCGTTGTCGGCGTCGTCGAAGTCGTTGGAGACGTCGTCGGTGTCGTCGTAGTCGTTGTCGGCGGCGGCGTCATCGTCGCTGTCGCTGTCGTCGTCGGCGTCGCTGTTGTTGCCAAGTGCCATGTGGTACCCACCGTCGCGGTCTCAAGAGATTTTGCAAACCAAGTTGCGGGTGGGTGGGTGGGATGTTTGCGCGAGCAGTTGAATGGACAACTCATTGCGAACAGTAATTCATTCTCCTTTCTCAAAAGAGAATAGACTCTACCCCCCCCCCGACTTATCGCTTCCCCCTGGGATAGTATGATTTCATATATTTTCTGCACACTCGTCCATCCGAAATATGAAATCATACCATCCCAGCCAGGCCGGGTTCCCCCCCCTGAGGTTCCCTTGTAGAAAACAATATGCGGTGGCATTTTTTGATCTAACATAGCACTTTTTCACGAAACCCTTACAAACAACGGGACGAAGTGCACACGCGCGCGTCGTCGCGCGCGCATGCCGAAAACCTTCAAAAACCTTCGGTGCCGGAAGGATTTCGCAATCGAGTTTCCCAAAAACATACAAAATGCATGTTTTCGCAACACTGATTGGCTAAAAAAGCTTCCGCGCGAGCTCTTGCGAAATCTTAAGAAAACCATCGGTTTGTCAATATTTTCATGAACAAATGCTACCAAACGGGCTTCGCGTGCGCGCATGTCGAAATCAGTCGAACGCCCTTGCGCGTGTGCCGTCGCGAGAATCCCTTGCAAAAAGCGGGACGAAGTGCAGACGCGCGCGTCGTCGCGCGCGTATGCCGAAAACCTTCAAAACCCATCGGTTTCGGAAGGATTTCAAAATCGTGCGTCCAAAAAACATACAAAAACACAAAGTTTCGCAACACGGATTTTCAACAAAAGCGTGCGCGCGCTATTGCGTCGTCGTCGTCGTCGTCGCCGTCCTCCCTCCTCCCGCGTCGTCGTCGTCGTCGTCGTCGCCTACGTCGTCCTCTTTCTTTTCTCGAGTTCGTCGTCGTCGTCCTCTTTGGCGTCGTGGTCGTTTCCGTCGTCGTTGTCGCCGTGGTCGTCCTTCCCCCTCCTCTCACGTCGTCGTCGTCGTCCGTCGTCGGCGTCTCGTCGTCGTCCCTCCTATTTCGTCGCCGTCGTCGTCGTCGTTGTCGTCGTCGTCTTCCCTCCTCCCTCGTCGTTGTCGTCGTCGGCGTCGCCGTCCTTCCTCCTTCGTCGTCGTTCGCGTCGTCGCCGTCCTCCCTCCTCCCTCGTCGTTGTCGTCTTTGTCGTCGTTGTCGTCGTCGTCGTCCTTCCTCCTCCCTCGTCGTCGCCTTCGTTGGCGTCGTTGTCGTCGTCTTCGTCGTCGTCGGCGTCGGCGTCGTTGTCGTCGTCGAAGTCGTCGGAGACGTCGTCGGTGTCGTCCTAGTCGTTGTCGTCGGTGTCGTCGTAGTCGGTCTTAAGAGGTTTTGCAAACCAAGTTGCGGGTGGGTGGGTGGGATGTTTGCGTGAGTAGTGGAGATGACGACTTCAAGTTCAGCAGAGTGGATTCCACCACATAGATTGGCCCACATATGTTGCACCACATATTTTTCGCGATTCGTTTTTCGCGCCTGCGGCGCGGGTTTTTATCGCTCACAACATAGATGCACTAGACAGATTGCATAACATCGATTGCGCCACATGTACCCCACAATATATATATATATATATATATAGCACCACATAGATTGCACTACATCGAGTGCACCGCATACATTGCACCGCATAGCACGCATATCATCGATTGCGCCACATAGGTTGCGCATTTTTTATTGCGACAAACACTGTTTGGGGTCCGCGCTGGCTAACAGTTTCAATATCCGACGCCAATGTTTAAGGACGTCGCTGAATGACTCACACCAGAGCCGCGGTCATCCGCGAATGCCCCCGATTGCGGATGAGGAGGAAGCGGAATAGGAAGAGGAAAAAAGGAAGAGGAGGAGGAAGAGGAGGAGGAGGAGGAGGAGGAGGAGGAGGAGGAGGAGGAGGAGGAATCGAGGGGGGGGGGGGGGCGATACACAAACAGGGGCGGCCAGCAAAGGGCAATGACGGGGAGGGGTGATACGGGGGGCGGCGGTCACGTCGTCGGGGGTCGTGGATGTGGTCGTGGTCGTCGTGGAAGCGAGTCGCCATGCCGCCGGGGCTCCGGCTCGCCGCTGCTGCCAGGGTCGTTGCCGTGGTAGTGGCGGTCGTGTTGGATGGTGCCGTGGTAATGGTAGTAGTTGTGGTGGTAGGCGTTGTGGGCCTCACTGGCCTGATGGCGCTAAGCGCCATCTCTGCGCTGCCTCGCTGGAGCTGTCGGGATAGCTCCCTCCCTCCCTCCATTTCGGGTGCTGCTAGAAGTGCCCCTGGCCCCAAGGTGTCCCCAGGATTTCCGAGGAGGCCCCCACAGCCTCCAGAGCAACCCTCGCGAGGTCCAGAGGGCCCCAGGGGCTCCAAAATGGAGCGAAAAGCTGGGGGCACCTTGGGAACCGGGTACCTTTAGCAACCCCCGACCCTTCCTATCTCAACCCCGTCGTCCTAGCGACCTCGACGCCAAGCGGCCTCTGGAGGCCTCTGGAGCTCCACGGAGGCGCCTCCGGAGGCCCCCATGGAGGCCCTGGGGACGTCCGAAGGCCTCGATCCTCCAACGTCGATCTTGTCGCAAAGGCGGGGATGCGCGAGGGCCGCCGCTGTATCGAAGGGGACGGAGGGGGGGCGGTAGGCTAGGCCTCCCAGATACGGTCGGAGTAGATTGGGTCGGAGGATCGCGCCGCATCGCCAATGCATCGCCGACGCCGATGATCCATTCGATGTTGAGCCCGGTGTTCTCCACGCCGACGTCGTCGATGCATCGCCGACACATCGCCGACGCATCGCCGATACATCCGCGATGTGGTGCACTCCTCTGGCCCCATCTACTCAGACCCCATCTGGGAGGCCTCTAGGTAAGCGAGCGTGGTTCGCACAGCGGCCCTTTGATTCGCACTGCGGTCGAGGCCGAGTCGTGTGAGGCTCTGTGGTCGCGCTTCCCTCCTCCACCTCCCTCCCTCCGAAAGAAACAACGGGCGGCAGGCGACCGTGGTCGCCTTCTCGGCCGGCGCCAGATCCCTGGTGCCAGGCGCAGCACGCGGCTGGGGCTCCCCCCCGTCGTCGTCAGTGTCGTCGGTGTCGGTGCCGTCGTCGAGGTCGAGGAGACGGCATGAGGCCAGTAACCTATTTCATCCCGCCCTCCCTCACGCCTTCTTTCTCTAGCCGTGTCCCCAGCCGCGCCCCAAACGTCCGTTCTCCTCCTTCTCCTCCCTTCCACACGCCTCTCCCCCCCCCCTCCTCCCGACAGCCTCCCATCCCCTCCGCTCCTCTCCTTCCTCCGTCTTCCCCTCGTTCCCTCCCTTATCTCCTGCCAGGATCTGCTGGGCACGTGCCTCTCTCCTCTGTCAACTCTCGCCCCGCCTCACCCCTCTGGTGCTCGCGCGTCTCGCGGGCCGCCAGGACGGAGCAGGGGGCTGATGAGGGGGAGGGGGAGGGGGGGGAGGGTGATGAGGAGAAGGTGGCGGAGGAGAAGGACGAAGACGTCGACGAACGCGACGTTGACGAGGTCGTCGACGACGGCGAGGACGTTGACGAGGTCGATGAGCAGGATGAGGAGGGTGAGGAGGAGGAGGAGGACGACGACGACGACGACGATGACGAGTGCGAGGACGAGGACGCAGGCGAAGGCGGGGCCGAGGACGAAGACGCGATGCCGGGGTCGAAGGAGGAGGCGTAGAACCAGAGTTAGCCCAGCGGCATCGATGCTGCGATCATGCCATCCCGTCCGAAGTTTGTTTTCACTTCTCTAGAAGCGTCCCATCCAAATATTATTCGGCACCCGATGGGCCTGCCACTCAGGCCAGAGCCCTGTTCCCTGTTTTGAAAAGGAACAGCATTGCAATGCTTCCAGCGAGTGATGTGACATGCGAGGAGGCAGGATCATAAGATCCAACGAGGTGTCCATCGAGAACCCCGATGAGAAAAAGGCACCGGTCCCCATTGGTGAAACCGTTGCACAAGTTTGCGCTTCGGGTCGCTAAGTTTGAGGAGATGTTAAACTAAAGCATCATTTTGAGAAGCAGCCGCCCTCTATGCATTCAGCTGTGCGATCTATCAAGCTCCTGATCATTCGATTTCAGGAGGTCCCAAGCGAGAGCCCAATTTTGAAAACAAGGCCCCTGCCCTCCACGCTTGTCGCTGATGCAAACGTCGGACTTTGAGACGAATGTGCACGCCGCTAAGGTGCGAGCCATCTTGAAGAACACCCACCATCCATCCTTGTAGCAGTTGCGAGTCTTGCCCCTGCGTTTCGCTAAAATGTTCTAACAGTGGCAGAACAAGGACCACATAGTACCTCACAGGAAGGACGGAGAGCATTAGGACGCCGAAAAGACGAGTAGTCTAAAACCATGAAAAAACGAATGACAATCAATGACTTTGGCCTCTTTGGGGGCCTTCTTGGGAGGCCTCTTGGAGGCCTCCTGGGCCGTCTTGGAGCGTCGGTAAGCCGAAAAGACGAGTAGCCCAAAAACAATGAATCACCTAAGGACAATCAATGACGTTGACCTCTTGGGGCCTTCTTGGTAGGCCTATTGGAGGCCTCTTGGGGCGACTTCGAAGCCTCTTGAGCCTGGGGGCCATCTTGTATGGGCCGATCTTTCGACGGCTCGGTGCCCTCTTGGGCCGTCTTCGGGGCCGCTTGGGGCCCTTTTGGCCCTTCTTGGGGCCCTCTTGTGGCCGAAACTCCACGCGCCACCACTTAGCACAGCCCGGGGGGCACGCGGGAAGCCCCGCCAACGGTCAGGGCCCAGTAAAGAATCCTCAGGACTGAGGACACTCCCACGTGGCGGATTTTGTTCCAGGGTCCTGCTCTCGCTTCAGTGTCGGCGACATGTCTTCTCCCAGACGGTCACGATCCCTGATCAAACAAATAAGATTCTCACCATTCTAGCCTCCCCAGGTCACGATCCCTTATGAGAAATCCGCTATTCTCACCATTCGAGCCTCCCCAGTTCACGAAGGCGTGTCACCGTCAGGAATCCTGATGACTCCCGAGGAATCCTAAGGACTCGTGAGGAATCCTGAACATCGTGAGGAATCCTGATGACTCCTGAAGACTCCTGAGGACCCCTGAGGAATCCTGAGGATTCTTGAGGACGCACCCTTGGAATCCTGACGGTCCCTACGGAATCCCGAGGAATCCTGAGGTCCCCTGTAAACAATACTCTAGTCTTGCCATTCTCGCCCTCCCAGGTCACGAGAGGCGCGTCACCGTCTGGAATGCACGTTTTTACTTGCAGACCTCGTGCTCATCCTCCCACCTCTTCACCTTTGCTGCTATTAAGGCGCTCTGCTGGAATGACAAGACGAATGTGCGCGGCGCTCAGGCGAGAGCTCTATTTTGAAAAGGACCCCCCATCCGTGCAGTTGTTGCAAACCTCAAGCCTCATGATCATAAACTGTGAGGAAGTCTCAGGCGAAAAGCCGGGCCCGCCCTCCCGACTCGCTTGGGTGGGGGTGCGACAGGGAGGAGCTACTTGTAAGGAACAGGGGTTGTGGAGGAGGAGGAGGAGGAGGAGGAGGAGGAGGAGGAGGGGGAGGAGGAGGAGAATGAGGAAGAGGAGGGGGAGGACGCGGACGAAGGCCGGGGACGAGGACGGAGAAAGCGCGGACAAGTCCGAGAGCGACGAGGCCGCGGGCTAGCCAGGGATGGGGCCGAGGACGAGGAAACGCGGGAGGAGTCAGGAGTGCTGGGGTAGCGACCGACGGGGCGCGGTCCGCCTGAGGCTGCCCTGCCCACCACGTCGACCCTTACCGGCTGCCAGTCGGCGAGCCTGGGGGGGTGAGGCAACAGGAAGCAACGTGGTGGCTGGGCGGCGGCGACGCTGGGCAACCACCGACGTCCCTCTCGTCTCCCTTCGCCCGCCACCCTCCTCCCCTGTCGCCCCCCGTCCCTCGGTTCCCCCTCCGTCCTCCTCGCTTCCCTACCTCTCGCTTCCGCCCCCCCTTGCCCCCCCCCGCGCCTCCTCGAGGCGAGCCGGGCACGATTGCATGTGGTACCGAGTCTGCTTACCAAAGAAGTGCTTATAATCCGGGCACTGATATGCAATGCTGGTAACCAACTCAGGGTCCCGCACCGAGTGGCGTTCATCATAATGGTACTTCAACTGATTACCAGTCCTAAAGAACTGCCTGCAGACCGGACACTCGTAGCCGTTGGCCGGAGCAGGCGGGGGAGGGGGACGGGGAGGGGGAGGGAACCCTCCCCCTCCCCCTCCCGCTCCCCTCCCCCCCCATTTGCTGGCTGGCGGCCCCGCGGCCTCCAGCTCCGTGAGCCAGCACCTCACAGACAGGGAGGAGGTCGCCTGGCTGCCACCGATTCAGGGCTCGAGCATGCTCCGGGCTCTTTTCGGGCCCCGGGAAGGACCGAGCGATGGCGCTCCTCCACCTTTTCCTGTTCATAGCACGCCAGAATCACTCTAGAATTGGCTTTCGCTTGTATTGCCATGGCTCTCGCGTCCACTGGGACGATCTATAAAGATCTACATCTTTACTGCGAGGTCCTTCATGATCCAAGCGTCCATGCCGAAGGCACGCCTGGCCCCGTAGGTAATTGGCGACCCTCCAAATTCGCCGCACATCGCCTTTCGGCCAAGATCGGGATCGGGCGCCCGAAAGCATATACGCGACCACACACGAGTGAAGGACATGTAACCTCGTGGTGAGGCTCACCCCGCTGGTGCGCCCCCGGCCGTGGGCAGTTCCCAGAGACCACCCCTTGGCCGAGGCACGAATCATAGCATTACCTGCAGCAACTCGTTTCGCTGTGTCCTCCACCTGTGATCCGCTCTCCGCGTGAATGCCCCCGATATGACGGAGCGACGGAACTTCGAATTCGGAACGAACATCGCATGGACCCTTGCGGCCTCCTCCCAGACGAAGCTTTTCGGTTCTACCCCTGTTTACCTTCTCCTCCCAATCTGCCATCGTGGCTACCAATAATGGCTCCGCCGTTTTCATCTCGCCTGCGACACCGGCGATCATGGCATCGTCGGCAAAGCCTATGTCCCCTATGGTGGTTGTGCGCAGCGTTCTGGCAAAACTGAAGGCCCCCGCCGTCTGATGGCGGGTCCGGGCCCGCTTCGCTAAACGGTCGTCCATTTGGTATTCCCATGGAGTGCCGGGACTCGTTCCTGCTATTTCCGCCTTCCGCTTGCGCCGCAGATGGTAATCTTTCATCACGGCACCGTCAAACACGTTAAATAAAGGAAGACTGGATGGGGCACCCCTCTCGCAACCCGCGGAGAGGAAACCACGACGAGGAAACGCCACTCAGGACCCGCACTTTATATCCCGTATGCTCGTGTACCACTGTGAAGATGTTTATGAGCCCTGCGGGGCATCTCCTTCGTTTGAGTACCTCCCACAGAGCGCTTCTGCAGACCCGGGGGGGTGCTTTTTCAATATCAAAAAAGCGAGGATGACGACCTCCTCCGTGAGCGCCGACGCTTCCTCGACGAGCCCGCGCGCGACTTGTAGGGCATCGTCCGTGCCCTGGCCCCGACATGCTTCCGACCAGTCTGATACTCTCGACGCAGCCACGCGGGCGGGGAGCTTGGAGGTTGGACGATACCACGCCAAGTGTTTTTGTCCTTGAGCGAGCCTTTCCGTTTCCATAACGGGACGACGAGTCCGACCCGCCATTCTGCCGGCCACGCTTCGGACTCCTCCCCCGGTGCGGCTGTGGCCGCCAGAGACCACATCCTCCGCACAATACCATATATTTCAGCTCGAATCACCGGGCCCCCATATTTAAGAGCTTCTGCAACGAAGCACTCTTCCCCCGGTTGGCGGCCCGTCTGCATCTTGCTCACGCATCGATCCAGCTCGAGATCGATGGGCTCCCGCTCAAGCCATGAAGCTGGCACGGGTTCATTGGGTCATGCATGTTGCCAGATTCTATCCGCGACCGAGCCGGCGTCGCTGGAGATTTTCTCGAAGTGTCGTCTCCAAGCCTCCCGCTCTTCCACGACGTTGTGGGCGCTCCAGCGACCAGAGTCGCGGCGGTCCCTTCGCCTAATCCGCAGTTCCTTGAACAAACGGAAGAGTTCCCCTTGGTCTCCCCGATGCGTTGCCTCCGACGCCCGGGCGCCCACGTCTTGCCAGCACGCGCATTCCCAGGTCCGCAGCTCCTTGCGGCGGCGACTGGCCAGTTCCTTTTTGGCAGGAAGGGCAGCGGCGGCTTCCTCCTCCGACGCCAAGGCCCACTTCATCCTAGCCCGTTCTAGCTCGTCGTCCAGGGCCTTCTTTGCCGATTCGTGGCCGCGCAACCAAGGGATTTGGTGCTTCTTGGGCTTTTAAAGCCAAGAACCTCCAACGCAACCGACCTAACAACGGAGCAGATGTCTTGTGATTCTACAAAGGCCAAATGCCAAAGCCAGATCCGTCAAAGTGGTGGCAAACCGTTCCCTTTTGGTTGTGGCCCCGGCAGTCGGGCCCACCAAGCTCCCGTAGTCCGGCCGGTCGGCCGCCGGAGGCCGAAATGCTAGACGCCCTCAAACGCATGTGAATTTCGACGGGCTCATGGTCCGTATAAGGGGACCAGGCCACCACTCCGTCCTCCCTACCTGTCCACGGGTCGTCGCCTTGGTCGCGACGCCGCCTGACAGGGCGGCGGTTGCCCTGGAGCCCGCCCTGCCCAAAGCGCAGGGTTTTACATCCCGTGAAATTCCACCAATCACGGGGCCTTGCAAGAAAGTGGTCCAACTGGTGTGCCGTACGGTACCGTACATGCCACCACGTGGCCGCCATCTTTTGGCGGAGCAGTGTGCTCATGACAACATACTGGACCCGGCAAAACTTTTTGAGCTCCCAGCCAGAATCCGTGAGCTTAGGGGGGCCATGTGCGCCAATCACACTGGTCGTCGGGTGTGACCCGGCGGCCCACCTCCGCATTGAAATCACCCTTTATGACAAGAAGGTTATCTTTTCCCCTGCTTTTTGCCTGCACGAACTGAAGCTCTTCGTAGAAGCGTTCTCGAGCACGAGCATATTTTGGAACGGAGCATGGAGCGTACACCGCCAGGAGGGTAAGGCCTCGACGGCGGCCCACCCGAAGGACAGGGACAGCCATGCACCTGATGCCCTTACGCTCCTGACCTCCTCTCACTACCACGTCCTCCCCATCCGTCCATTCCCTAGCCAACTCTCCCCTCAATGCAATCCCTACCTTCCCTCTTACTACAAGGGTCCACCGAATCCCCCCATCTTCGTATTCACGGACCCCGTTCTTCTGGAGATCTAGATCGGAGAGCAGGCGGAGTTGCCACCGACGAGTGTTCATCAACGTGAACAGACACTCTGCCTTGAACTCCTGGTTCATGGCCTGATCGCCTGCTCCGAATCTCTGGGTATTCCAAGTGCCCCCAGGAATATAGCGTGTGACGTCCTTGCGTTTCCGTGTCTGTCTACGCTGAAGCGACAAGTTGCTCAACGCCAGGGATCGTTTCATGTTTCTCTTCCTCTTCCGAGCTTTCCTACGTTCCTCTTTGCGACGCAAAGTCCTACGCTGGCAACGTGTCCCACCTGCCGGTGTCGATGGGTCCAAAAGGCACCCTTCCGAAGAGACCGAAAAACGTACGCCAGACGGCGCGCCTGGACCACGGGCGTCGCCGGTTCCGCTCCCGCCTGGGGAGAGGTCCGAAGACCCAACCGTCCCATGGCGAGTGTGGGACGAGGAGTGCTGTGTACTCCCGCCCCCGAACTGGATGTGATTGCCGGTGGAAGGTCCGTCCGAGCGCCAGAAAAAGAGACCCCATCCCCAAAGACCACGGACCTACCACCCCAAGAGGCGCAAGAGGGGGCGCCCCCGAGAGGGCATGGGTCAGCCGTATCCCCTCCCTCCCCCTCCCCTCCTCCTCCTCCTCCTTGGTCCCTCACCCCGACGGCCCGAGAAAGCATGATGTTGGGGCGGGGACGAGTGGAGGGGGATGATGATAGGGTGGATGATACGTTGTCCCAGGTGCAGCCAACGCCGCTCTCTTCCTTGGGAGGCCTTAACTTTCCCTTGGCTCCTCGAATTTCTGGAGCGGCCTGACGAGGAGGCCTGTGTACATGCACCTGCTCGGTGAGAGGTTGCTGTCATGTCGGCAAGCGTCTGTACGAGCCTGCCGCGAGAGTACAGCCGTTTTTCGCCAGACCCCTTTAATTGTTCATGTGCGCGTCACACGTCTTTTTATAGTTTTGGAGTTTCCCGGGCTCTCTCCGAGCCTCTCGCGGGCGTCTTGGGTGCGTCGGCGTCTTCTTGGGGGCTTGCTGGCGCTCGTAAGGCTCTCTCGGGGCCCACTCCCGAGCAGCGGAGGTTCCTGGGAGGATGAGGAGTAGGAGGAGGAGGAGGAGGAGGAGGAGGAGGAGGAGGAGTAGGAGGAGGAGGAGGAGGAAAGGGAGGAGGAGGAGGACTGCAAGGCCTACACAGGCTATGACTTATTGTGCATCTCACTCCTCGGCTTATCTTCCTACATTCCCATGTACTGTGCCACTGGCACATACACTCAAAATAGACAAGGATTGGAGGACGGATACACGTATTGATGGGGGTGGAGATGTCATTCAGTCCAGGGCAACAGCCCGAACATTGCATTGCCTAGCGCACTTTCACTGCCGAGCCGCGACGACACTGACTACTAATGTTAACGTTATTATGTATTATGCTGGTATCGTGATCCTACTCAGGTGAATGTCGTCACACCTGGCGGGTGCCTACTCTCATTCATAATCTTCTCCTGTGCTCGTATTTCCACACTGTCCGCGGTGTCCGCCAAGTGTCTTTGACCCGGGTCGCTCTTGCACGTTTTCTTTTTTGACATCCCAAACGCCACAGCTTCTTGCTCAGGTTGGTCCAACATAAACAGGAGGAGACGTACACTGATAGGCGGGAAGCCACGGGACCAGTTCTCCAAGAGCTGCGTCCAGTAGGTGTTTTTTTGTGGCTAGGGACCCGTGACAATCAACCCAACGACCAGGGGTCCCCCTTAGTGGCGGGGGTGGGGAATTATTTGGGTGCCCCGGGCCTTTGTTGAGGCGGTGGAGGAGGAGGAGGAGGAGGAGGAGGAGGACGAGGATGAGCACGAGGACGAGGACAAGGAGGAGGCGGAGGCGGAGGGCGAGGGGGAGCGGGAGGAGGAGGAGGAGGAGGAGGAGGTCCAGGAGGAGGAGAAGGAGGAGGAGGAGGAAGAGGAGGAGGAGCAGGAGGCGGAGGCGGAGGGAGAGGGGGAAGAGGAGGAGGAGGAGGACGAGGAGGAGGAGGAGGAGAAAGAGGAGGAGGAGGAGGAGGAGGAGGAGGAGGAGGAGTCGGACGGTGGCAGATTGCGAGAGATGTGGATTGCCCAATTGCAGCGATACGGTACAGCCTGAATTCCTACAAGCGGCCGAGAAGAATTGCATTATAGGGCTTGGTTTGGAATCAGATATTTGCGCAGCGGGATATTATCGCGGGTACAGCGACAGCAACGTTTGAGGTGAACATGTATGCATTAATATGCGTCCATGCTTGGCATGCGTACAATGTCGTGGATACGTCGGATGTCGGGTTGAGTACGCTCACGCTGCACATCGACGATTTCGGGCTGAACGTGACGACCCCATCTTTGTTTTATATTTGCGCGCAATCCATGTACCAGAAGGCCACAGTCTATGCCAGGCTGGTGTATGAGTTGATGGGGATGCCGCTGGCCTTAGACAAACTTATGTGTGCTGGGGCGACCAGTCCTTCAGTTGCAGTTTGCAAAGCTTCCCTGGGTGACCTAGCAGGGAGGGCGCAGGTGGCAGTCAGCAGCTTGGGGGTGGATTTTTGCCAGGCTCACATCGGGCCAAAGCAGGACATGGACGAGTTAGGAGTACACGTGCTGCTTGCCCCAAGTATCGCACGAGGAAGTTGGCAGGCATGATAGGTTCTCATCGTGCGAGAGCGAGGATCTTCTTTGCAGGGATTCAGGCAACTGTTACATATGGACGCGAGGTGGTGGGGCACACGCCCTCAGAGATCCTGTTCTTGAGACGCGCTGGAGCCAAGGCCTTAGGCTTTTTGGGTGGTGCTCGTGATGCTGGGTGGAGCGTGTACCCCCGACAATGATCCGATATTGAAGGCTGCTGCTACACTGCAACGGTATGCGAAGGAACGGTGGCAGGCGTCGGACGCAGATCTCCTGCAGGGAGATCGGCCCACCGCTCAGGAGGTGTCCAGGGGGTTCCACCTCACAATCGGAAAACTCAAAGATGCACCAGGCGCCTTTGGAGGAAGAGTGTCACGGGACCCCTGTCCGACATACACTTGTGGTTGAAGGAGGCAGGCTGGGAAACTCCGAGCCCAGGGATTGCCATTGGATCTGACAGGACGCAGCACCATTTGACTGCCATCCCGCCTAAGCAGATTGCCGCGAGTTTTGTCAAGGATTTGAAGAAACGTTTTTTCTGTGTTTGCCGTCTGCGGTGACCAGGGCTCTAGCGGAGTTCGCTGACCCCAGGGCCCTGGAGATGCGCAGCCAATGGCTTTGGCCCCCGGGCCCGCGCAGACTGCTAAACGGCGAGACGTCCCCCAAGAAGTTTAAAGGCCTGCCTGTGCAAGTAGTTACGGGTAGATATCCCGCGTGTCTGACGCTCCACAGATGGGGGTACCAGACCGACGGGAATTGTCCAACATGCGGAAACCCGATTCAATGTTTCACCGAGCCTGGGAGCGTCCGAGTTTTAGAGGCTGGGTGCGAAGGCCAGGGCGATGAAATTAGGGCCATGGCCTTCACCACGGACAAGGAGATCCCCTCTCCTCCCCCTCCCTTTGGGTGGCTTCTCCTACGATATCTTGAAAGCCCAAGGAGGAGCCCGAGGTCTTGTTTGTAATGCAAGCGGCTTTTCCCAACCATCCTGCGGTGTTGGGTCTTCGTTTTGAAGAGACACTGCCCCGCGTCACTCCTCCTCTCCTCTCCTGTTCCCCCTCCTCCTCCCTCCTCCCGCAGGAACGCCGCCCTCTCTCCTCTCGTCTCCTCTCCTCTCCTCTCCTCTCCTCTCCACTTCGGCGAACCCCTCGCGCGTTTCGTGGCCCCGCAGGGAGCTCCACCGAAGACCCCAATGGCTGCGTTCGCATGCGCCCACCGCGCCCATGTCGACACACCTCTCACACGTGTCGCGGCCCCACAGGGATCTCCACTGAAGGCCCCAGTGGCTGCGTTCGCATGCGCCTACCGCACTCATTTCTGCGCACACCCCACACGTTTCGTGGCCCCGTATGGAACCCCACCGAAGGCCCCAGTGGCTGCGTTCGCATGCGCCCACCGCGCCCATTTCGGCACACCTCTCACACGTTTCGTGGCCCCACAGGGAGCTCCACCGAAGACCCCAGTGGCTGCGTTCGCACGCGCCCACCTCGCCCAGTTCGGCACGCCTCTCACACGTTTCGCGGCCCCGCAGGGATCTCCACCGAAGGCCCTGGCGGCTGCGTTCGCATGCGCCCACCGCGCCCATGTCGACAAACCTCTCACACGTGTCGCGGCCCCACAGGGAACTCCACCGAAGGCCCCAGTGGCTGCATTCGCATGCGCCCGCCGCACTCATTTGGGCAAACCCCTCACACGTTTCGTGGCCCCGTAGGGAGCTCCACCGAAGGCCCCAGTGGCTGCGTTCGCATGCGCCCACCGCGCTCATTTCGGCACACCGTTCGCACGTTTCGCGGCCCCACAGGGAGCTCAACCCAGGGCCATCATATGGTTGCGTTCGCATGCGCGCGCTGCTTCGGTACACTCCTCACACGCTTCGTGGCCCCGTAGGGAGCTCCACCGAAGGCTCCAGCGGCTGCGTTCGCATGCGCCCACCGCGCCCATGTCGGGACACCTCTCACACGTTTCGTGGCCCACAAGGAGCTCCCACCGAAGGCCCCAGCGGTTGCGTTCGCACGCGCTCACCGCACCCATTTCTGCACCCACCCCGCACGTTTCGTGGCCCCACATGGAACCCCACCGAAGGCCCCGGCGGCTGCGTTTGCATGCGCCCGCCGCACCCAGTTCGGCGCACCCCTCACACGTTTCGTGGCCCCGCAGGGAGCTCCACCGAAGACCCCAATGGCTGCGTTCGCATGCGCCCACCGCGCCCATGTCGACACACCTCTCACACGTTTCGTGGGCCCACAGGGAGTTCCACCGAAGGCCCCAGTTGCTGCGTTCGCATGCGCCCACCGCGCCCATTTCGGTACACCCCTCACACGTTTCGTGGCCCCACAGGGAGCTCCACCGAAGACCCCAGTGGCTGCGTTCGCACGCGCCCACCTCACCCAGTTCGGCACACCCCTCACACGTTTCGTGGCCCCGCAGGGAACTCCACCGAAGGCCTCAGTGGCTGCGTTTGCATGCGCCCACCGCGCCCATTTCGGCACACCATTCACACGTTTCGTGACCCCACAGGGAGCTCCACCGAAGGCCGCAACGGCTGCGTTCGCATGCGCCCACCGCACCCATTTCGGTACATTCCTCATGTTTCGTGGCCCCGTAGGGAGATCCACCGAAGGCCCCAGTGGTTGCGTTCGCATGCGCCCGCCGCGCCCATTTCAACACACCCCTCGCACGTTTCGTGGCTCCACAGGGAACCCCACCGAAGGCTGCAGTGGCTGCGTTCGCATGCGCCCACCGCACCGATTTCGGCACCCCCCCACACGTTTCGTGGCTCCACAGGGAGCCCCACCGAAGGCCCCAATGGCTGCGTTTTCACGCGCCCACCTCACCCAGTCCGGCACACCACTCACGCGTTTCGTGGCCCCAGAGGGAGCTCCACCGAAGGCCCCTGTGGCTGCGTTCCAATGCGCCCACGGCCCCAATGTCGGCGCACCCCTCGCACGTTTCGCGGCCCCACAGGGAGCTCCACCGAAGGCCCTTGCACAGCCCTCATACGTTTCGTGACCCCTTAGGGATTGCCACCGAAGAAGATATTTCACATTTGCGGTTCGCACAACTGCATATGGTTGGGTCTTTCGCCAGGATAATTTTGCATACAGCTTGTCTTCAGTAGGTCAGGTCGACGTCGCTGCAGTGGCGGAAGCTGTTGCGATGGAGCTATTCCACGGGTCGCGCGGGCTAGTCGGGCGGCGGTGGAAGTGGCGGCCAAGGGGCGCCTAGTCAAGGGCATCTGCGGGCCTGTGCCGGACGGGATCCCACATACCTCCTCGGCCGCCGAGCACCACGCCGCTTGCGTGTTTCAGAGGTTTTTGGGGCCCCCATGCCCTGTGGAACCCACCTAGGAGTCGCCCTTGATGAGCGTTGGTCTCGGGGCCGTTCTTCATTCTGATTGTGCCGCTGTTGTGTGGGGAGCCACTGACAGCCTGTAGGCCAAGCGCCAGTCGCCGCCGCGCGCTAGGCTCTGCAGAATAACTGGCAAGGCTCACCGTCAAGAAGAGCAGGCCACCAGTAGAGATGATTTTTGCCATATCACAGGCAACATGCTGGCCGACCACCATGCATGCCAAGGTGGCGGCTAGATCCAATGATATGTGCGTGGCCGATTTGAAAACCTTCGCTGGCGCTCGCGTGTCATCCAAGAAGGTAGCCAATAATTTGCTTCAGGTCCTGGTGGAGTGGCCGCCCTTGAAGGGCCTCCATGGAGCCCTGGCCAGGCCGCGCAGCGCCCGCGCGTTTCCTGCCCCTCCCAGGCCTCGCGACCCCACGCGGGGTGGCGTCCGCTGAAGGTGCAGGCAGTGCCATAGGTCTGGACCGCGTCGTTTGGCCAACTCTAGGTGCTTCGACTTGCGCCCGTCTCTAGAGGATTTGGTTGTCTCGGCTGCGAGACTTGGATCTCCTCGCTCCCTGTGGGCCGCGGTGGTTGCCAAGTCGGAAGGGCCTCTCAGTTTTTGCGGGAGGTGAGTCCCGGAGTCTTTGCGTAAATTTTCACGCTCTTGGCCCATCCATGCTCCCTTCGTTCCGCTGTCCTTTTCAGGCGCCTCTCAATCCAGGCTTCTGCGCTGCCTCAGGGAAAGCCCCCGGATCCGACGTCGAGGCGCCTCTTCTGCTCGTTTGCGAGCTTGTTCGGGAGAGACAACGAATGGCGCAGCGGAGCAAAGAAACAGGAGGGGGAGGAGGAGGAGGAGGAGGAAAAGGAGGAGGAGGAGGAGGAGGAGGAAGAGGAGGAGGAGGAGGAGGAGGAGGAAGGGAGGAGGGGGAGGAGGGGGAGGAGGGGGAGGAGGGGGAGGAGGGGGAGGAGGGGGAGGAGGGGGAGGAGGGGGAGGAGGGGGAGGAGGAGGGGGAGGAGGAGGAGGAGGAGGAGGAGGAGGAGGAAGAGGAGGAGGAAGAGGAGGAGGAGGAGGAGGAGGAAGAGGAGGAGGAGGAGGAAGAGGAGGAATCAGAATAAGTGTAATAAGAATAATAATAATAATAATAATAATAATAATACTAATCATAATAATAATAAAAAGAAGAAGAAGGAGGAGGAGGAGGAGGAGGAGGAATAAGAAGAAGCAACAGCGGAATCATAAGCAGAAGCAAAAGAAGAATAATAACAAGAAACATAAGACTAATATGAAGAACAATTATAAACATACTAATAATAATATTAATAATAATACTCATAATAATTATTATCACAGGAATGATACTAATAAGAATAATTATACTCAAACTAATAGTAAGAATACTAATAATATGAAGCAAAATAATACTAACCATACTAACAATCATAAGACTATTAATGATAATAACAAGACGAAGAATCATAATAATACGAATAGTAAGACCAATAATAAGAATAAGAAGAAACAGAATAATAATACTAAGAATAATAAGAAGAATAAGGGGATGAATAATAATAGTAATAATAATAATGACAATAAGACGAATATGAATAATAATAAACATAATAAGAGGAAACATAATAATAACAACAATAATCATAACAATAATAATATTACTACTAATATTACTAATAGTAATAGTAGTAATAATAGTAATCATAATAATAATAATAATAATAATAATAATAATAATAATAAGAAGAAGAATGATAAGAATGATAATAACAATAATACTAATAATACCAATAATGATAATACTAATAATATTATTAATAATAATCACCATCATCAAATAAGAGGAGGGGGAGGCGGAGGAGGAGGAGGAGGAGGAGGAAGAGGAGGAGGAGGAGGAGGAGGAGGAAGAGGAGGACGAGGAGCGGGCCACTGCGCGACGAGCCGCGGCCTCCTGGGTTGGCTGGGCCGCCTGCGTGTCCAGCGCGGCCGCCGATTTAGACGCTGACTCCCTGCTCGAGCTCCTGAACGGGGCGCCGCGACTCGGCGATGCCCGCTCCGACGCGCGGACAGCGCTCCCCTTCCAGGGCGCGGGCCCCGCGCCGGGCGTTTCCCTGCTGGGCGCCCTGCAGCACTCGGCGAAACAGAGCATTCTCGTGCAAGCTGTGCAAAAGAAAACCCACGCTGGCTCGCGGCAGCGTTTGCGCAGCTGCGAGGGGGCGACGCGGGGTTCCTCGGCAACCCGAACGATCCCGCGTGCTCGATGGAGGACGCTCTCTGGGCCGCGGGGCTCCGTGCCCGCGCGCGTTTGCCCGGGCCCGAATGCGCCCGGGCGGAGCTCCAGACGGCCGCGCAGACCTGCCAGAACCGCCCTGCCGCCCAAGGGGGCCAGGGCGCGCTCTGCGGACAGCCGCTGGACGAGCAGGGCACGCGCGCGGCCGCCTTCGCGCTGGGCGGCGGGGTGGAGCGCCGCCGCGCCAGCCTCGAGAATGGGGTGGCCGGCTTGGTCCGACGCTGGCTACGCCAGGGGCCGCTGACGGAGCAGCGGGCGCCGGCCTCGGACCGCGTCCGCGCCCGGCGGTCGTCGGGCCCGCCAGGCGCGGATCTGGTCGAGCGCGCCGTCCTTGACGTCGAGCATAATGACGGGGCCGGCCGCCAATGGATGGACGCGTCGGTCCGGCACCCGGCGGCGCAGGACGCGGCGGCGGCCGCGGCGCGCCAGCCCGGCGAGGCCGCCACGAAAGGGAAGGCGCCAGAAGCACGCCAGGGGTCCATGGGGACCGCCTGACACCCTTACTTGGAGACCCCGGCGTCGCTTTGGCGGCGAGGCCGGGCAGCGGCTCCTCTGGCAAACGCGGGTCCTGCCAGTGGACTGGCAGCAAGCAGGGCCCACAAAGGCCTACAAGGTCGTGAGCTGCGCGGCCCATGCGCAGCTGGCACTGCAGCGCCGACGGGCAGCTGGGCTGACTTGACCGCGCCAGGCCCCCGGGGCCATGTCCCAGCTTTCTAGGCCCTTTTCCTTCTTCTTCTTCCTCTTCCTCCTCCTCCTCCTCCTCCTCCTCCTCCTCCTCCTCCTCCGCATCCCCCTCCGCATCCCCCATCCTCCTCCTCCTTCCTCCCCCTCCTTCTCCTCCTCCTCCTCCTCCTCCTCCTCCTCTTCCTCCTCCACATTTATTCAATGTGAAAACTATTTTCCCTCTTCCCCTGATGACGGTTTGAAAGTGTCCGACCCCCCCCCCCCCGCGTACTGTTCTTTTACACGCAGGTTTCCCCGGAGTTGGGTTTTCGCTTGTATTTATATCAAGGCGCCGCTCTCGCTGAGGCGCCTGCCTCATTTACGGGCCCCGCTCGTTCCGAATCGTGTTCCCGCTGCAGCGCTGGCCTCATTTCCGCGCTTCCTCTCGTTCCGAATCGTGCTCCCGCTGCAGCGCTGGCCTTATTTCCGCGCTTCCGCTCGTTTCGACTCGTGCTCCCGCTGCAGCGCTGGCGTCATTTCCCGTGCCATGCCACGGCGTGCAATGCAATGCTATGTTGATACTACGCTTTGCTGTGCTTTTCTACGCCATGCCACGCCGTGCTCTACAATGCATCGCGTACCCTTTCGAGATCATTGCCTTGTTCGACATCCGACTGCGCGAGTAGAGAGGGGATCTGCGCCACGGTAGGGGATGGAAGGGAGGGGTAGGATGTCAGATATGACGCGAGCGCACCTAGCTTGCCCCCCCCCCTCTTCCTCCTCCTCTTAGCCCCAAGGCCGCTCAAGGCCGCTGTGGGGCCGCTGCGACGGCCGCCGCCCCCCCCCCCCCCGCCCCCCCCCTGGCCCCCTCGGCCCGCGTTGATGCGAGCGCCCGGTGGCTTCCTCCAGCGATGGCCCGCAACTCGTCCAGCATCCTCGCGGTGGCCCTGTGCCCGGCGGCCTTCGGGGCCATGTCCTCGCCGGCGTTCGCGGGCGGCCCTTCGCGCCTGCGGCCGCCCAGTCGCAGCCGGACCAGGCGGCCCAGGCGGCCCTCGCGGGCGCGATCCCGGCGGCGCCCGCAAGCGCAGCTGACGCTGCCGAGCCCGGTGGACATCGAGATGCTCATCTGAGAGGTCGCGTCGCAGCAGCAGGTCAAGGACAAGGCCGTGGACGTGATATGCCAGGCGATCACGGAGAAGCTCCCCAATGTCAAGTTCAGCCCCGAATGCAAGACGGACGTCGAGGCCGTCTGGGACGCGGCGGTGGCCGAGCGCCTGCAGGCGGAATTGACGCTGCCGAGCCCAGTGGACATAGAAGCTCATCTGCGAGGTCGCGTCGCAGAAGCAGGTCAAGGACAAGGCCGTTGACGAGATCAGCCAGGCGATCGCGGAGAAGTTCCCCGACGTCAAGTTCAACCCCGACTGCAAGACAGACGTCGAGGCCGTCTGGGGCGCGGCGGCGGCCAGGCGCCCCCTGGCCTAGGCGCAGCTGACGCTGCCGAGCTCGGTGGACATCGAGAAGCTCATCTGCGAGGTCGAGTCGCAGAAGCAGGTCGAGGACTATGCCGCGGACAAGATCTGCTTGGCGATCGCGGAGGAGTTCCCCATCATCAAGTTCAACTCCGATTGCAAGGCAGACGGCGAGGCCGTCTGGGACTCGGCGGTGGCCAAGTGCCCTCGAACGCAGCTGGCGCCGCCGTGCCCAGCGGACATCGAGGAGCTCATCTGCGAGGTCGCGTCGCGGAAGCAGGTCGAGGACAAGGCCGTTGACGAGATCAGCCAGGCGCTCGCGGAGAAGTTCCCCAGCGCCAAGTTCAACCCCGACTGCAAGACAGACGTCGAGGCCGTCTGGGGCGCGGCGGCGGCCAAGCGCCCGCGGGCGCAGCCGACGCTGCCGAGCCCGGCGGACATCGAGGAGCCTATCTGCGAGGTCGAGTCGCAGAAGCAGGTCGAGGACAAGGCCGTTGACCAGATCTGCCAGGTGACCACGGAGAAGGCCCCAAACATCAAGTGCAACCCCGACTGCCAGACAGACGCTCAGGCCGTCTGGGGCGCGGCGGTGGCCGAGCGCCCGCGGGCGCAGCTGACGCCGCCGAGCCCGGCGGACATCCAGCAGCTCATCTGCGAGGTCGCGCCGCAGATGCAAGTCAAGGACAAGGCCGTTGACGAGAGTTGCGAGGTGCTCGCGGAGAAGTTCCCCGACGCCCAGTTCAACCCCGACTGCAGGACAGATGTCGGGGCCGTCTGGGGCGCGGCGGTGGCCAAGTGCCCACAGGCGCAGCTGACGCTGCCGAGCCCGGTGGACATCGAGAAGCTCATCTGCGAGGTCGCGTCGGAGAAGCAGGTCGACGACAAGGCCGTCGACGAGATCTGCCAGGTGATCGCGGAGACGTTCCCCGACATCAAGTTCAACCCCGACTGCGAGACAGTCGTCGAGGCCGTCTGGGGCGCGGCGGTGGCTGAGTGCCCGCATGCGCGGCTGACGCCGCCGAGTCCGGCGGACATCGAGAAGCTCATCTGCGAGGTCGAGTCGCAGAAGCAGGTCGAGGACAAGGCCGTTGACGAGAGTTGCGAGGTGCTCGCGGAGAGGTTTCCCAACGTCAAGTTCAACCCCGATTGCAAGACAGACGTCGAGGCCGTCTGGGGCGCGGCGGCGGCCTGGCGCCCGCAAGCGCGGCTGACGCCGCCGAGCCCGGCGGACATCGAGAAGCTCATCTGCGAGGTCGAGTCGCAGAAGCAGGTCGAGGACAAGGCCGTTGACGAGATCTGCTAGGTGCTCGCGGGGAAGTTCTCCGACGTCAAGCCCAACTCCGATTGCGAGACAGACGTCGAGGCCTCGCGGGGCGAAGCGCCCGCGGGCGCAGCTGACGCCGCCGAGCCCGGCGGACATCCAGCAGCTCATCTGCGAGGTCGCGCCGCAGATGCAAGTCAAGGACAAGGCCGTTGACGAGAGTTGCGAGGTGCTCGCGGAGAAGTTCCCCGACGCCCAGTTCAACCCCGACTGCAAGACAGACGTCGAGGCCGTCTGGGACGCGGCGTGGCCAAGTGCCCACAGGCGCAGCTGACGCTGCCGAGCCCGGTGGACATCGAGAAGCTCATCTGCGAGGTCGCGTCGGAGAAGCAGGTCGAGGACAAGGCCGTTGACGAGAGTCGCGAGGTGCTCACGGAGAAGTTCCCCCATGTCAAGTTCAATTCTGATTGCGAGACAGACGCCGAGGCCGTCTGGGGCGCGGCGGCGGCCAAGTGCCCGCGCGCGCAGCTGACGCCGCCGAGCCCGGCGGACATCGAGAAGCTCATTTGCGAGGTCGTGTCGCAGGAGCAGGTCGGGGGCGTGGCCGCGAGACGCAGACTCGGAGGTCCTGCGCGCGCAGCTGATGGCCCCTTTCGACCCTTCAAAAAGGAGGACGGAATCCATTGCACCAGCGCCGCCGGCACGCCGCGCGCTCTGCTGCTCCTATAGCGGATTCGCGGATAAGAGGCGCAGCGACCTGCGCGACGCCGTCGCGCGCGCCCTACGTGAAGCCGGCATCGACGTCGCAGCCGATCCATGGATTCGCCCGCCCACCTGGCCGGGCAATCCGGGTCTCCGCGCGGACCTCAGGTGCGCCGACAGCGACGGCTAGTGGGTTTATCCCTAGCGATCGCGCATCCCGCCTCGCAGCAGAGCCGGCGGGCCGGAGGGGCCCGCGCCCGAGGCGCCGCTGCCGGGCTGGCCGAACAGGCCATGCGCCGCAGATTCAACGGAGTCGCTGGTTTCCAGCCCCTCGGCTTTGAAGTCTCGGGGGGCATGGGCGAGTCCACCCGGAAGTGGCTCGCGCAGCATGTGCCGGAGGGCCCTGGGCGTCAGGAGACCCTCGGCACTCTCCGCCGGCCCATCGCCACCTGCACGGTCCAGGAGGTGGCGCGCGCGCTCATCGGCGCTGCCTGAGGCGGTCGCCAGGCCAGCCAGCGCGCCTAACGCAAGGGTTCGGTGGCTCCCGCCCCCGGGCTTGGAACCGGCGGTTTCTCGACGCCTACTGGCGCGACGACAGCGCCGCGCTACGTCGCGACCACGACCGCTGCTGGGGCTGGAGGAGGATGGGGAAGGGGCGCCGAGGAGGTGCGCCGAGGAGGGGCGCCGAGGCCTGCGGCGGCGGAACTGGCGGCGGGGGCGGGGGGCGGAGGCGGCTGCCCGGAGCGGCGCTGGGCGGCCGCGGGCGCCCGGCCCGACGCGGCGGGCGCGGCGCGGGCGCGCGCGCGGGCCCGCGGTGCGCCGCCCGCTTGCGGCCCGCCGGCCCCGGGGCCGTCCTCGGGCCCGAGGGCCCCGGGGCACCGCGAGGGGGAGGGGGGGGGGAAGAGGGGGGGGGGAAGAAGAGGAGGAGGAGAGGGAGGGGGGGGGGGGAGGAGGAGGAGGAGGAGGAGGAGGAGGAGGAGGAGGGGAGGAGGAGGAAGAAGAAGAAGAAGAGGAAGAGAAGAAGAAGAATAATAATAAGAAGAAGAAGAAGAGGGGGAGGAGGAGAAGAGGAGGCAGAGGAGGAGGAGGTGGAGGAGGAGGAGGAGGAGGCAGAGGAGGAGGAGGACGACGACGACGACGAGAGCGATGATGATGATGATGATGATGGTGATGATGATGATGAGGAGGAGGGGGAGGAGGAGGAGGAGGAGGAGGAGGAGGAGGAGGAGGAGGAGGAGGAGGAGGAGGAGAGGAGGAGGGGGGGGGGGAGGAGGAGGAGGGGAGGAGGAGGAGGAGGAGGAGGAGGAGGAGGAGGAGGAGGAGGAGGAGGAGGAGGAGGAGGAGGAGGAGGGGGATCATGGCGCTGCCCAAACGGCCGGGTTCTCTTCCTTCACTCGCCGTGCGCCCGCTCTTCCCACCTCGCCGAGGGCCGAGGCCCTTCCCATGGCCGCGGATTCGGGGCGCCGGCGCCGCGTTTGGAAAGGAGGAAGGCGCCCCGCGGGCGACGCGAACGGCCTCGACGACGATGACGACGAACATGCGCGCGCGGCGGCCTCCGCCTCCCCGCGCGACCAGCGGCGAGCTCGCAGCTGCCGGCAGATTGGCGCCCTTGGTGCCGTTGCCGGCGGCGGCTTGCCCGAGGTGGCTGGCGCCGGCATTCCTACTATGGTTATGGGGGGGGGGGGGGCGGGCGAGGTGGCCCCGGCCTCCCTTGCGCGGCGCGGCGGCAGGCGCGTGGCCCGCGGGCGCCACCCCGTGCGGCGCAATTGGCGCCGTGGCCGCCGACGGGCTGCCTTCGGCAGCAGCTGGTGGGCGCCCTTCCCGGTCGCGCGCGCGGGTGGCCAGCCTGCAGGCCCCGCGCAGATGCGTCGCGGCATGCCGCGTCTGCCGCCAAGGCTTCGTTCCGAATGCATTGCGGCGCGCGAGCCGCGCCGATCCTGACGTGCACTTTCGGCACCTCGCAAGCACTGTGGCCGGGATCTCCGCGGGCAGCGTAGAAGGATTCGCGGCGTAGCCGGAGGGGGCGCGCGCGGGGGCCCCCACCTGCGCGGCGCCGCCGACGGACCTTCCAGTCGCCGCCAATGCCCTGGCCAGCGATCCCCCGCCGCGGCGCGCTTTGGCCGCGGAGGCGGGCGAGCTCCCCAGAAGGGTTCGGCGGGTTTGGCGGGCGGGTTCCGACATGCATGGGGCCTTGAGAGGCCGCGCCGACTTGGAGCGCGGCCCCAGCCAGCCTGACCACGGCAGTCGCCGACGTGCTCGCGGCGGCCCTGCGCGCGGTGGCGTCGGAGCCCGCGAACGAGGCAGCTCGGGCCCGGCTTTTTGTTGCCCCCGCGCCTGCCGTTCGCCATCCCGCCAGCTAGCAGAAGCGAGGGTCGCCCGTCTGCAGCGAGCAACAGCGTCGACGTGGCGACTCGGCCAGGCGCGGGCAGGCGACTGGGCAGCGGCGCGGGCAGCAACGGCGCGACCTGGAGAGCCCGCCGCCGGCCGCCAGACGCACCGCGGCCCTGAGGCTCTGGCGCGCCGCGCACATGAGTTCATCGTTCTTGGCGAGGTGGGCCAGGCCGCGGCGGCCGCCACAGGCCCGAGCTAGCTTGCCGCGGCCGCTCGCGCGCCGCCGCCGCCTCTCGCGGCGCCGCCTGCGCCTTGGGAAACCGACGCCGCTGAGAAGGCAGCGGGCGCTCTTGGGAAGCGCCCGCGCCACTCCGGCCCCGGGCCGCCCAGCGCCCGGTTCGAGCACTGGGCGGCCTAGCGCGGCCGCGAGGAGGGGAAGTGCTCGCCCCCGCCCTTGAGGGCCAGGCGGGCCGCGCAGGCCGTCCTCGCTGGGCGGTTGCTCCCGCCGCTCAAACCGACCAGCGGCGGGCAGCCCCTGGCGCGCGTAGGCGCATTTCGCAGGGCGGCGGGGAAGGTGTCTGCCGCCGCGCGCGAGGAACCCGTCGCTGCAGCTGGCGGGGGGCACCAGTGCGCGCGTCGTAGGCCGCACTGGCGGCATCGAGCTGATGCACCGCGCGGCGGCGGCCGCGGTCGAGAAGGACCACCAGGCCGCAGTGCTTTCTCTGGGCGCGGCCAACGCCTTCAACGAGCTGAACCAGGGCGCGTTCCTCACGGAACTGGCCGCGCGTTTGCCGCAACTCTCGCGGGCGCCCGCGCGGCGCGGCGGAGGGAGGGGGGGGGGGGGGGGGGGGGGCGCAAGGCGCGCGCGCTCGCGCGGAGTAGTGTTTTCACGCGCCCACGCCCCCCAACGCATGGCCCAATTTGGGCGCGTCTGATTTTTCTCGCGTGGAAATGCGCGCGCGGAGGGAGGGGTCAAAGTCGCGCGCAGGGCGTGTTTTTTCACGCGTCCACGGCCCTTAGGGGGGGCACACTCTGGGCGGGTCTGATTCTCGACGCGAAGAATTATCCCGGCAAAGCAACCTATTAGCGATGTGTATAAGCATATCTGGAGGCATTCCCCTTAAGGTTCAGGTGAGAATCCAGTTGTAGAATTCTGCTGTTCTCGCAGTCGCAGTCGCATTCGCAATGACAGTCGCAGTGGGAACGGCCTTAGGTCCAATGGAATCCTAGGGGTTTCCAGAGATTCTTAAGGCATCCTTAGGCATCCTTAGGAATCCTTAGGAATCCTGAGCCTCAGCCACATCAGTCTCAGCCTCAGCCTCAGCCTGCCTCAGCCTCAGTTTCAGCTTGCCTCAGCCTCAGCCTGCCTCAGCCTCCTGAGCCTGCCTCGGCCTCAGCCTCAGCCTGCCTCAGCCTCAGCCTCAGCCTGCCTCAGCCTCAGCCTCAGCCTCAGCTTCAGCCTGCCTCGGCTTGCCTCGGCCTCAGCCTCAGCCTGCCTCGGCCTCAGCCTCAGCCTCAGCCTGCCTCACCCTCAGCCTCAGCCTCAGCCTGCCTCACCCTCAGCCTCAGCCTGCCTCAGCCTCAGCCTGCGTCAGCCGCAGCTTGCCTCAACCTCAGCCACAGCCTCAGCCTCAGCCTGCCTCAGCTTCAGCCTCAGCCTCAGCCTGCTTCGGCTTGCCGCAGCCTCAGCCTCAGCCTGCCTCGGCCCCAGCCTCAGCCTCAGCCTGCCTCAGCCTCAGCCCCTCAGCCCCTCAGCCTCGGCCTGCATCAGCCTCAGCCTCAGCCTCAGCCTCAGCCTCAGCCTCAGCCTCAGCCTGCCTCAGCCTCAGCCTCAGCCTGCATCAGCCTCAGCCTCAGCCTGCCTCAGCCGCAGCTTGCCTCAGCCTCAGGCTCAGCCTGCCTCAGCGTCAGTCTCAGCCTCAGCCTCAGCCTCAGCCTGCCTCGGCTTGCCTCGGCTGCGGCCTCAGCCTGCCTCGGCCTCAGCTTCAGCCTCAGCCTGCCTCAGCCTCAGCGTCAGCCTCTCAGCCTCAGCCTCAGCCTCAGCCTGCCTCAGCCTCGGTCTCAGCCTGCCTCAGCCTGCCGCAGCCTCCTGAGCCTGCCTCGGCCTCAGCCTCAGCCTGCCTCAGCCTCAGTCTGCCGCAGCCTCAGCCTCAGCCTGCCTCAGCCACAGCCTCGGCCTCAGCCTCAGCCTCGGTTTGCCTCGGCTTGCCTCGGCCTCAGCCTCAGCCTGCCTCGGCCTCAGCCCCTCAGCCTCAGCCTGCATCAGCCTCAACCTCAGCCTGCATCAGCCTCAGCCTGCCTCAGCCTCAGCCTGCATCAGCCTCAGCCTCAGCCTCAGCCTGCCTCAGCTTCAGCCTCAGCCTCAGCCTGCCTCGGCTTGCCTCAGCCTCAGCCTCAGCCTGCCTCGGCCTCAGCTTCAGCCTCAGCCTGCCTCGGCCTCAGCCTGCCTCAGCCTCAGCCTCAGCCTCGGCCTGCATCAGCCTCAGCCTGCCTCAGCCTCAGCCTGCATCGGCGTGCCTCAGCCTCAGCCTCAGCCTGCCTCGGCCTCAGCCTGCCTCGGCCTCAGCCTGCCTCGGCCTCAGTCTGCCTCAGCTCGGGCATTCAAAATATTGCACAGGACTGGTGTTCTGGGAACACGAAGATCACGAAGTGGCACAAAGTTGGCTCCGGGCAATCAAAAGATGGTACAGGAATGGTGTTCTGGGAACACGAAGATCACGAAGTGGCCTACACCCGGCTCCGGGCATTCAAAATGTGACCTGGGAGTGGTGTTCTGGAAACACGAAGAACACGAAGTGGCCTACAGTAGGCTCCGGGCATTCAAAATGTGGCCTGGGAATGGTGTTCTGGGAACACGAAGAACACGAAGTGGCCTATAGTTGGCTCCGGGCATTCAAAATGTGGCCTGGGAGTGGTGTTCTGGGAATGGATTCCTAAGGATTCTCAAGAATTCCCAAGGATTCCTGAGGGTTCCTGAGACTGCCGGATCTGTCCGGATCTGTCCGGATCCCGCCCAGATCTCCTTGGGGCGGCTGCCGGATTTGTCCGGATCCCGCCCAGACCCCCTTGGGGCGTCAAGATGTTCTCTTTTCACCCCACTAGAAACCTATCAGCAAAAGCTGCTAGGTAAAAACGCGCGTGGCAGGAGATGGTCCCAACATGCGCCTGGCGCGCGCGCGCGGGGCACGCGTTTTCACGCGCCCACGGCCCGCAGGGTGGGGCCCAGTTGGGGCGCGTCGGATCTTCACGCGCGGAAGTACGTGCTCGGAGAAGGGAGGCAACATGCGCCTGGCGCGTGCGCGCGGGGGCACGCGCTCTCACGTGTTGGCGACCCCCAGGGGACGGGGGGGGAGGCCAATTCGGGCGCGCCGGGCTCCCTAAACGCAGGATTCGTGGTCGACGGGGGGAGGAGGGGGGAGAGGCGCATGCGGTTAACCGGTCGCGCGGGGGCACGCGCTCCCACGCGTCCACGACCCCAGGGGGAGGGGGTCCAGCTTGCTTGAACGCGTCGTCTTCTCTACCTGTAAAAACTTGTGCGCGACAGAAGGAGGGTCCCGACATGCGCCTGGCGCGCGCGCGCACGGGGCACGCGTTCTCAGGTGTCCATTGTCCCCAAGGGGAGACCCAGCTTGGGCGCGTCGGATTTTCTATATGTAGAAATACTTGCGCGGAAGGGGGGTGGGGGGGGGGGAACATGCGCCTGGCGCTTTACACGTGCTGCGGAGGGGGGGTGGCGCGCGCTCGCGGGGCACGCGTTGTCACGTGCCCACGGCCCCCAGGGCGGGACCCTCAGTGGGCGCGTCGGATTCTTCATAGTACGTGGAAAAACATGCGCGGAGGGGGGAACCCAACATGCGCCAGGCGCCGCCGTGGAGGGAGGGAAATGACGACAAGGGGGAAAAAGGTGGAGACAGGAGGAAGATGAGGAGGAGGAGGAAGGAAGAAAGAGGAATAGTAATTATGATGGTGATGGTGATGGTGGTGATGATGACGATGATGGTGATGACGATGCTGATGATGATCATGAGCATGTTGATGATGGTGATGAAGATGGTGATTCTGATGAGGATGAGGAGGCTGATGGGGAAGGAGGAAGAGGTGGAGGACGAGGATGATGAGGGGGAGGAGGAGGAGGAGCAGCAGCAGCAGCAGGAGGAACAGGCGACACAGGAGGAGCAGGAGGAGGACGATGAAGAAGGACGTGCAGGAGGTTGCTCTCGCAGCCAAGCTCACGGAAAGTGTTGCACGCGCGTCAGAAGCAAGGTTGATTCAAGTTCTCTATCCGTTTCGTGGACCTTTTTAAGTTTTTCACGAAGGGAAGTGCTCCGTCAGAGAACAACCGTTTAGAAAACCTGGACCGTGTCAGAACACTATTCCTGGAAATTCAACGCCGCGAATCAACGTTATTGTTGCGCCCGGACGATCCTGAATCGTGCCCGAACATTGTTCTTGGGGCTTCAACGCCAATCGACGTGACAAAACACAAAGAAACACTTCTTCTGGGAAGTCAATCACAAGAATTGCTGAGACACCTCTAAACTCTTAAAACTGCTGTGCGCGGGACCATGGCGAGAGTCACATTTTGAAACGGTACAGCCCTCCATTCGTGGAGCTGCTGCACATCTGTCACACGAATGTGCGCGGCGCCAAAGCGAGAGTCACGTTTTGAAGACGGCCAGTGCTCCATCCGTGAAGCTGCTGCAATTTTTAAAGAGAACGTCTGCGCGCGGCGCTAAGGCGAGAGCCGCATTTTGAAAAGGACCCGTCCTCCATCCGTGAAGCTGTTGCGATTGAAGCTTGGGGATCAGAAAGGGCGGGGAAGTCTCAGACGAAACGCCTGGCCCGCCCTGCCCACCCGTCCTGGGGGTTGCGACAGGGAGGAGTTGCTCATGATGAAAAGGGATGGAGGAGGAGGAGGAGGAGGAGGAGGAGGAGGAGGATCCCCGGCGCTTGCTGCCCAGGCAAGATCGCGGCGTTGCTAGACTTCGAGAAGATCTTTTCGGAGGCGCCCTGGAGAGCTCGCGCGCGCGCGGAGTGCGAGGCACCCCCTCGCGCGAAGAGTGGGCCGAGCGCTGGGCCTGCCGTGGCCTCTTCGCCGCCACCGGGTCGTTCCCGCCGTACTTGTGCAGCGTGCTCGGCCCCAATGAGGAGTTCCAGGCTTCCCCCAATGGGGTCCGAGCAGGCGGGGGCAGAGGACCGTGCCGATGCATCGCCGATGCGGCTCGATGTGGAGTGCGACTTTCTCCGCGCCGACGACGCCGCTGCATCGCCGACGTTGCTAGTGCTTCGCCGATGCATCGGCGATGTGGCGCGATCCTCCGGCCCAGTCCCAAAATTCCTTTCGGTTTGGGGGATTTCGTCGGATTTGGTTCACGTGTGGACGAAATCTGGATGAAAGGGTGAAGAAGGGTGGTCGCAATCTGGTCGAAATCACGTTCTTCAAGGGCCTCGGAGGTCCACAGAGGTCCCCATGAAGGCTCACCCATGTGCGGGAAAGCCCTTAGGGTCCTAGGTCACCCCCAGTGGCGCGAAGATGATCGCCCTTCGCGCATCGCGGCCTGGTTTTGAGAGGCGCCTTTCTCTAGGGCGGCTGCGCGTGGGCGCGAAGATAATCGCGCGTCGCGCACTGCGGGGCGCGATGCGAGAAGTCAGGAGACTTAGGGGCCCAGGAGCATGCCCAGACGACCTTTCGCGGCCTGGCGTGTTCAGCGCTGATCGCACTAGACCTGGTGGCCGCGGCCGCCCTATCTGTTTTCCCCCCTCATGCACGCCAGCCAATTGGCGTATCAGTTGCCCCGATCGCCCGCCCGCTGTAGCAACACTTCTGCCTCGCCGCTGACAGGAAAAATTCGGCCCCGGCGCTTGTTGCGCGCCCGTGCCCCGGCACACACGTTCAAGAATGTCATGCTCTGAGTCTGCTCCGTTCCCCTTCCGCGCGCCCGCTCTCCTCCCTCGCATGTTGTGCCCCATTGGGCCCCGTGGTGTCCTTCGGCCGCCTTCGAACGCGGCGTGGATCCTCGCCGCTGCGACCAAAGATTTCAAGCCCTGCGTTTTCTTCAGAACCTCGTCCTGGCGTGTTCAATCCTCGCTGGCCCCCATGGGCCGCTTTCGAGCCTCCATGGGCCGCGAATCGTGGGCCCCATCGGACGGGGCTAGGACGAGGATCAATTCGTTCCGGAGCGTTCCGGAACGGTCTCACGGCGCTCCAGAGCGCTCTGAGAAGGCCGCGGCGCCCAATGCACTCTCCAGCGCCACCAGCTCTCAGAGATTCCCGCTTGATCCTCACCCCATGTTGCCCTCGTCCTGGCGTCGTTCATCCATGGGCCGCCGTCGGGCCCCCCTGGGCCGCGCGGCGTGGGCCCCGGGACGGAGAGAGCAGGTCGCCCAGGGAGAGGCGCGGAAATGCCCCCGCGCCGCGGAGCCGAACAGGGCCCTGAAGGGGCTTATTCGGCCTCGCGCAACGGGGGGCAAAAGGCGCAGGCCTTGTCTCCACATGGAGGGCTGGCGCCCTCCAGTAAGCGGCCTCCTTCTAAGAAGCCCCCCCCCATAACCCCTTCTGTGCGCGCCGCCAACTTACCACCCGCCCGATTGGGACGTCGTGGAGGTGCCCCCGCGCCGCGGGGCCCCGCGGCCCAGGCGGGCCCAGATCGAGGGAACTGCTCCGCCCTGGCCCGGGCAGGCAGGCGCTCTGGGTTCGAAGGTGAGCGCGCGAGGCCTCTCTTTGCTCGTCATCCCCTTCCCCCAGAGAGACTCCGCCTCCCCGTCCCTGCCTCCTCCCCTTCCTGCTGCTGCTGCTGGTGCTGCTGCTGCTCCTCCTCCTTTTCCTCTTCCTCCTCCTCCTCTTTTTCATCCTCCTCCTCCTTCTCCTCCTCCTCTTCCTCCTCGTCCTCCTCCTGCTCCCTCTTCCTCGTCGTCCTCCTCCTCCTCCTCCTCCTCCTCCTCCTCCTCCTCCTCCTCCTCCCTCCTCCTCCTCCCCCCTCGTCGTCGTCGTCCTCCTCCTCTTCCTTGCCTCCTCTTCGTCGTCGTCCTCCTCCTCCATTTGTTCCTCCTCTTCCTCCTTCTCCTCCTCCTCCTGTTCCTCCTCCTCCTTCTCCTCCTCCTCCTGTTCCTCCTCCTTCTCACATTCGAACGACAGCCTACTGATAGTTCCTGCCTCCTTCGCCCTGTTGAATGTTTCCCGTTCTCCCGCTGCCGTCTCGGTTCGGGTACGCAGGTCGGCTGATTTACGTGCCCGTGTTAATCGCGGGTTAGGAATACCCCGCACTCACGTACAACAGTTTCGCATTCGTACATTCGTTCTCACAGTCGGTGGCGGAGCTTTGGCACTACCCCTTGCAGCTATGGCCCGTGCGGCACTTCTGCCAAGCCTTTGTTTTTCTGTCCCTTCCCCACTATCCTCCACGTGTTCGGCAAGAGTGCCTCGAATGCTGTTGTTTGCCGTGTTCATGGTCCCCGTGTCCGCTAAATCGGAGGATAACAAGGACTTTCACCACCAATTACAATAACAACATCGAGAACTTCTTGGAGAGCGGCACCACCCCGCCACTGCTTGCTTCTCTCCCTGGGCGTGCTCCAACTATGTTGGAGTCGCTCTCGGAACCACGGGTCTTGTCTTCGGTTGAAAATAAGGAGCCACCATCGCTCACATCAGCAGCTTCAGCCAGTGGGCCTGAGCATCTCGCAACTATGTTGCGGGGGCCGTGGGAAACGCGGGCGGATGCGAGTTCAGAAAATAGTGGGAATTCTTGACGCTTCGTGCAGCCCCGCCAGCGCATCCAGAAACGATGCCCGGAAGGAATGACCTCGATCAGTGAAGTGGGCAACGCGCAGAGGAAGGGTCCCCGAGTGGAGGCCTCCTGGAGCGTTTTGGGGGCCTTTTGGTGGCCTCGGACGCCTCCTAGAGCGTCTTGGGCGCTTCGGCGAGCTTATGGGGGCCTCTTGGGGGGTCTTTGAGAGCCTGTCGGAGGCCTCTTGGGCGCCTGTTGGGGCCTCCCTCCTGGGGCGTCCTGGGCGCCTCTTTGGGGCCCTCTCGAAGCGTTTTCGGGAGCCTCGGGGGCGCTGTTGGAGCTCTCTTGGGCCATCAGAGCCATCTTGAGGCCTCGCATGGCCACCAGGAGCGAAAATGCGAGAAAGCCAAAAACACTGATTACCCTAAGGTTTTGTAAGGAGTTTCGCCTCTTCGGGACCTCGTGGGGGAGCTCCGCGGCCACTGGGGGCCGTCTTGGAGCGGTCTCGGGGCTTCGTGGGGCATCGCGGGGGCCATCTTGAGGCGTCTCGGGATATCGACGTCATCTTGGGCTTCCCCATGCGCTCTCGGAGTTATCTCAAGCTGCGCCCCCCCCCCCCCTCCCCCGGGAGGCCAGCGTGCGGTCGATACCTTGGTCGGCATTCTCGCCCGGGCCTCCTAGAGCGTTTTGGTCGCTTCTGGGGGGCCTTTTGGGGCCGCGAGGGGTTCTCTTGGGAGCCTATCGGGGGCCCGCGACGGCTCCGAGGCCCGCGGTCTGAGCGAGGCTGTCGGCGGGCCCCGGGTTTCCATGCGCCTCCTTGATTTACGAAGGGGCTTCCACTCCAGACCGATGGCCATCGGAGTGGATCTCGGGCCCCCTTCAAACGCAGGGCGCGGGGGGCGATGATTAGGTCGGCGGCGGAGTCGGACCTCGCAAGTGTCGCGCGGCGGCTTGCGTCTCATCTCGCGTCGACGGCGCGGCCCGCGCGCGGGCGAGCGGCCGCCGGCTGCCTCCGCGCAGAAAGGCGCCAGTGACGGCAACCCTGCGCCACCCGCGACCTTCCTGATGCACGGTTTGGCCGAGCGCCGCGGCCAGCTGAGCGATGGGGGGGCGCGCCTCGGCGGTCTCAGTCTTTATGAACTTCAATCCACTGCCGCGGGGGCGCGTGGATAACCTCCTCGCAAGTTTTGGCGTCCGCCCGCGACCGCGCAGAGAACAAATCTGGTCAACTCGCGACCTGCTACGAGGGCGCGAGCTTCCTCCATCTGCGCGCGTCACGAGCGTCAAATACGCGGCCTGCCGTGATTCTGCGGCACTGCAACGCGGCGTGCCCGACCGACGCAGCACAGCTCGCGCGCGTGGCGGGTCGACTGCGACGCGTTGGGCATGCGATCGAGGGGCCGGCGGCAATCTGGCGTCGGCTGCTCGCTCGGCCCAGCGGCGGATCTCGAGGGTGCGCCCGCGCAGAATCAGGTCCATGGTGCCGACGACGATGCGGCCAGATCACGCCAGGGCGACCCGGGTTCATCGGCGCCGGGGCCGGCGCCGAGCCCGCTTGCGCCAGCGCCGCCGGCGCAGGGCGCATTCCCGGGAGCTGCCGCCGACTCGGGCGCCGACGCCGACGCCCTCAGCTCATTCGGCGAGGGAGAGACAGCCGCTGACGACCCCGAGCTCAGCTATACGCGACGCCCCCGCGGAACAGCGCGACGCGCGCCCGCCCCGGGCTTGCGGGCGCGCCATGGCGCGACGGCGACTCTTCAATAACCGCACGCCCGCGCGCCGCGTCCCGAGGGCCATTTGGGGGAAGGGCAGGGGCCGCGGCAGGGGCCACCGAGCCGACCTGGCCGACCTGTCCGAAAATGGCACCCGAGACGCGCGCGCGCGGGCTTCGGGAAGGGCGAGGGCAATGGGAAAGGGACCAGGGCCAATGGCGTGGGTTCGGGCCGTCAAGGCAACCCTGAGGGCCCCGATTGGGCGGTTCAAATGCCGCGAGTGCGACTCAGAAGCTGCCCCCGGCGCCGCAACCAGGGGCGCGCTCGCGCGGTCTCTCCTTCGACGCCTGCGCCCCATCGCCGCTGGCGCCCGCGCCGCTGTCGAAGCTGCGGCAGCAAGGGCCAGCGAGCCTAGCTGAGCACGCGCCCCTGACGAACGCACTTTGCGCGCAGGCTCGGGGGCCAGAGCGTCGACCCCTGGGGCGGCGGACGGCCCGCGCCAGCGTCGCCGGCGCCGCGGCAGGCAGCAGCGGCAGAAGCTATTGCGCCAAGTTCGTCACCCGACGGTTCGCGGCAGCAGGTTGGCCATTGTCTGTGGTCGCGTTGGACGGGCGCAGCATCTTCGTCGCCGTGGCCCAACCCCCATATGGCGCCGAGCTGCGGCGACTACGGCGGGAGACGGGCGATCCCACGGGCCGCGCGCGAGCTTTTGCTCAGCCGCGGGGGCCCGCAACAACGACGCCGGCCCGCGCCGCGTCGGCGGGGGGGGGCCGGCGCCGGCCGCGCGCGCGGCGCCGACAGCTCCAGCAGCGCCACCTGCACCGCTACAGTGGACACGAGGTGGAGGCGCATTCCTTCTTTGCTGGGGCGCGACTAGCTGGGCGGCCTCCGCGCGCGGGCCTTGGCTCGCGCGCCGCCTGGCTGCCGACTCGCAGCCGCCGAGGTGGGCCTGCATGCCGTCGGCGGCCTCGCTCGGCATCGGCGCGCCATGCGGATCGAGCTCCGCCTGGCCACCGCAATCGGCGCCGGCGCCCGCGCCGCCGCCGTTGCTGGGCGCCCCCCTTTGGATTGGCCTTGTTCAGCGCGGATAGGCCAGCGGACAAAAACATACCATCGGGAAGAATGGCCACGTGGTTTGCTGGCCGCGAGACATGGATGTCTGGCGGCAATCGGCCCGAGCGCGGCGCGCGCTCCACTCTCGACTACGCCTAGCGACGACACTTCGACGAGCTCCACAGCGCGCAGCTGACCCTGGAGCTACTCGACAGCAGGCAGACCAGCAGCGCCAAGCCGCACTGAGGTTGGCAGAGGCGCCGACTAACCCTCCTCTGGCGCCGGCAGCAGCGGCTATACCTCCCGCAGCGGTTGTTTCAACGGCGACAATTAGGGGGTGCCCCATCTATCTCGAGGCCTTCGTCCACTGCGAGAGGGCTGCACGGCCGCGGTGCCGACGTATCTTGCACCGCCCATGCCGCTTCTTACTTATGCAGAACACCGACGCCAGCTTGGCCCACTGCCCGGCGAGCCGCTGGCCAGCCGACGTCATCGCCGACCTCCGCCTCGCTGGCCCAGTTCGCGCTAGCGCGGGTCCGACGCCAGCGGCGCCGACCCGCGACGCACCAGCAGGAGATGCGCCGCAGGAGACGCCGCCACCGCAGGACACAGCGCCGTCTTCGCGGCCAGCTTCAGCCCTGGGGGCACCACGGCAAGATCTTCTAAGATCTCCAGGCGGTGCTTCCTGTTTCGCGTCCGCGGTAGATGCGTCAGTACCCTGCGCCGCTCACCTGGACTTGCACATGCCTCCGCGCGGGCCTACATCGTGGGCCAGCGCTCCCGTGGTGACCGACTTTGTCAGGCGCGGGCTCGAGCCCCCGCGGCAATTCGCCGCGCTGCCTGGCGAGCGCATCATTTTCAGGCGGCCGGTTAGGCGCCATCGTCGACGCCGGCGCCTGAGCCAACCTCTGGGGCGCGCGATTCGCCTGGACCTGGCTGGCGAGCCGTGCAGGCGAAGTTCCAGGCCTCGGAGGCGAGGTTGTCCGCTCCACTGCGTGGCGGGAGTGGGCAACGGGTTACAAACGGCGAACTGGGAATTCCATTGCCCCATCGCCGCGACATCACGCGATGGCGTGACCGCTCAGCACAGCATGTGCGCTCCAGCCGTGGAGGGCGCTGGCGACGCTCTCCTTGCCCCGCTCGGTCTGCAATCCACGCGGTCCAACAGCGAGGCGGTGGAGACAGGAGACAGGCGCGAACCTCGAGCGCCTCGCATTCCCAGGGCCGGGCGGCCACGAGATCACCTGGGGCCCAGGCGCGATGCATTTCGACTTGGAGTCCGCTCCGAATTGGCACTTTTTTTGCATCCCAGTCGACGACTTCCGCAAGCTCCAGCCGCGCTCCAGGGGCCTGCCGCCCAAGCATCTCACGACGATTGCGGTGGCCAGCAGCCAGAATCGCGGCGACGCCGACGGTGGAGAATTCAACGAGTTCAAGGTTCAACATCCCAGCCCGAATGCGAGAGGTCCTGCGCAAAGCACCGCTGGCTCCGCCGGCTACGACCTGCGCGCGAGCTTTGACGCCAGTATCCCAACCTATGGTCGGGAAAGGGTACTTCCTGGAATAGCAGAACTAGCACCGCTGGGCACGTGCATTCGCGCTGCCCCACGCTCAGGTCTCGCGCTCAAGGGCATCGACATCACCGGTCGCGTGGTTGACCCTGACTTCCGCGGGGAGATCGAGGTCATTGCCTATGACGCCACCCCGCGGACCCGCGCGGTCGAGCTAGGCCGCCGCATCGCCCAGCTCATCCGAGAACGATGCAACGACGACGCCGAGATCATGGTCGTTCCCAGCAAACCTGCATCGTTTGGGGGATCAGGCGTATTCGGACACCTTGGCATGATTTACCTTAGACATGACACCGTCCCGAGCGACGTGGCCATGCCAATTTCCGAAGGTAGAGAATGTTTCAAGTGCCGACTGCCCTGAGGAGCCGACCCACTGGGGAACCGCTGGGCCGGCCCACGAGGCCGGCCTTGCCGACCTGCCCCGGCAGAGGGGGGCAAGCCCAGGGCGCCCCGCCTGGGTCCGAGAACGGGGGCGGCATGCATCAGGCACTGCAGGGCCGCGGCTACGACGTCATCCGCAACGCCGACTTTGGTTGCGCAGTTCGGTCGTTATCGGATCCCACGTTCCCCATCACCAACTACAGCATGTTGTGGACCACTGGCGACACGAACATGTGGGAGGTTCACCACATCCTCGACTCACCGTCCAGCTGGCGTGCCCGCGTCAAGGGCGCAGGCACCAGGATCGTGATGTTCGGAATATACGGCCCACATTGAAATCTTTCCGCCGCAAAACAGATGACCACGCGCGCGTTCTCCATGCTGGCAAGCACAGAGCCTGCCACAACCCTCTAGCAGTAGGGGCAGAACACAGCGTAACCTCTCAAGATGTTCACAGGAGCCCCTGCGCCCAACCAGCTGTGCAAGTGCAGCATCAAGCTGGAGGGGCGCGTCGATGAGTGGACTGCGCGAATCGGCGGCTTTACTGGGCCCTGATGCGCTACTGCAGTCGCGCGCTAACGAGCAGGAGCGCGCCGGGGAGGGCGCGTTCACGACGAGGCGCGGCAGCATCTTCGGCACCAGACTCGAACATTACTTCCTGTCCTATGGCGACTGTCAAGCATGACTCCAAATTCAGGACCACAATTCCGAACGTCGCACTCAGGACCACAAACAATCTCGCCAACGACCGAAACCTGCCCGCCAGGCGGGCGGGGCGACGGCGGAGGTCGGGAGAAGTGCTGGCATCCGATTGCCGAGAACAGCGCGTTGCAGGGCGACGGCGGATGTCGGGGGAATTGCCGACCTCCGCCCGCCGAGAACAGTGCGTTTTGAGGAAATTGTAGACGTCCGCGACGGCGGAGATTGGGCGAACCGCCGGCCTCCGCTCGCCGGGGGTCGACCCGCGCGGGGGGCGTCGGGCGATTCCATTCCTGGCGCCGAACCCCGCTGCCGAGCGGGGGGCGTCTCCCGACTGCGTTGCGGGCGCTCGCCCCGCAGCAGAGCGCGCGCGTCAGAAGACAGAAGTAGAGAAACATAGCGGATGGGCCACGCACCCGCGGCTATCTTCAAGGCGCCCCAGCCGTTGGCGAGCGGGGTCGCGCCGGCGAGCGCGGCGAAGACGAACTTCACGGCAACCTCTCCTCGGGTCTGCCCAAGTGGTGGTTCGCAGGATCGTCGGCCCCAGCATTGGATCGCCGACTGACGAGTTCTCAAACGACACCACAGCACACCGATTTCAACGCCACTTACCACTCCTTCACCTACCTCACCACTCTCGACCACGGCGTCGGCATCATCAGAATTTGTGGTGGGGAGGCTCGGACGAGCTAACTTGCTGTGCGACGCCACCTCAGAGCGGGTGAGAAATTCGACTTGGTCATAGGCTGTGACCTCAACGACGAAGGCAAACTGCGTGCAGTGAAGAGGTACATGCGACAGCACTGACCTAGTGGCCGTCCTGGCCCGCGCGCCGGCCTTTCGGTCGCTGGGCGACGTGCAGCTAAAAGCTAAACTACGACACGTGGCTGCTGTCCTACCAGGATATACCAGCATGCAGCCCCACGCGGACGGTTCTGCGGCCGCATGGCGCGATTGCAGTTAGAATAGGGAAACTACTTCGCCAGCGAACAGCCCGACCCGTCATGGTTGTGCCACGAACCGCCGCGGCCAGACGCACAGGTCGGGCTCCGTGATCGGCGCGGCGGCGCCTCGAGGAAAAGCGCGGCTTTTGACGCCAACATCCCGGAGATTGACGAGCAGCTTGGCAGCCCCAAAGTGCCCGAACAAGCACCAGCGCGCCCGCGTTGAGGGGCGCGGCAGCTTCGACGCGCCAACATGGCTTGGGAAACTGGCGCAATCCACTGTGGATTCGCGTCGCCGCACGAGGCGCTCCCACAAGACAAACTATGCTCAAACAGCGGCATCTGGAGCTGCAAAGGGTCAGATCCAGAGCGAGATGGCCACCGAGTGCGCGCGCTATGCGCGCAGGGCGCCCGAGCACAACGTGCGCGCGGACTCGCCCATGCACTCCAGGTGTCCAACCACGCGGCGATGCCCTCGCAGTGCTTCTATCCGCTGGGAGTGCCCAGGCTGCCGCGAGGAGAAGGAACGCGTTCGCCCTGCGCGCGCGGGCACGCGCGCGCGCGAGTGCAGCAAACGCAGGTTCCCGGACCCTCGCATTAGGCTGCGCCCGCGCGCTGGCCAACGCCCGCGAGTGCCAGCGCTACCTGGGGGGCCGCATCGCTCCAGTGACCAGCAGGCTCAACTACCTGGAGTAGTCGACCTGGGAGCAGCTGACGAAGCCGCTCTAACACCATCGCCCAAAGGTTCGCCGGGGACCAGCTCATCCTCCAGCGCCGGGTCTCAAAGCAGCGATTCCGGCGACCGCGTTGCTGGGCCGCAGAGTTCCGGCCCGGGCGACTGCGTCGCCAGACCGGGACTGCGAGCCAGCCCGGCGGCAGGGGTGCCGAGACGAGCAGCGCGACAAGCCGCCGACGCATCGGTTGGCAATCCGATTCCCTCCGACTGGATCCGCTGCGGCTTCGCGACGTCATTGCGAGCGCTACGCGGGGGCTCGCATGAAACACGCATGCGAGAATTGCGCGCGTTGCGCCTCCAGAGATGGCACGCCGCTAAGGAGGAAATGACACGAGCACTACGCGCAGCCAACATTCCCCATGACATCTTCGATCTCATACTCACAGTGGTCCATCACTGCAGGGAAAAGTGGCAACCGCCAGCGCACCAAACGACCCCTCACTCCGACTTTCAACGCGATTCAGTCAGCGCGTCGAGTGCAACATTTTTCATCAGAGGGGTCGCGTGATCATGCACCTGATCTGCCGCGTCTCGCCCTGGCACGACGGCCAGGATATCGATTCCAAACGCTCCTCGACGCTGCTTGCAGCCGCCGACCGACCATGGGTCAAAATCTTCGGCGCGATGGAGACGTTCATAGTGGGCGGAGAGAGCGGCATGACTTCCACCTGCTTCGTGGAGGAGATGAAGATGCGAGGAGTCCAGGTGGATATCCGTGCCCCGCGACAGCGCGCTCGTTGCGTCGAACGACGCGGGGCTATATTAGAAAGAGCGCGTTCTGTGGTCGCTTGGAGGGGGGACGGAACTGGACCCCCCCCCTCCTGGATGGAGGAGGGGGGGGATTTCGACCCCCCCCCTCCTTCTCCTCTCTCTCCCTCCCCACGGCTGGCGGCGGCGGCGGCGGGGGCGACGATTTCCTTTTCTGGGCCGGCGATGGCGCCTGCGGCGGCGGGTGGCGGCGGCGGGGGGCGTCGACGAGGTCGACGGTGGTGGTGGTGGTGGTGGGTTGTGGTGGTGGTCGTGGCGGTGGTGGCGGTGGCGGTGGTGGTGGTTTGTGGTGGTGGTGGTGGTGGTGTGTTGTGGTGGTGGTGGTGGTTCGGTGGTGGTGTGGTGGTGGTTTGTGGTGGTGGTGGTGGTGGTGGGTTGTGGTGGTGGCGGTAGTTTGTGGAGGTGGTGCTGGTGGTGATGGTGGTGGTGGCGGTGGTGGTGGTGGTGGCGTGGTGGTGTGTGGTGGTGGTGGTGGGTTGTGCTGCTGGTAGTGGTGGTGGTTGTGGCGGTGCTGGTGGTGGCGTGGTAGATTGTGGTGGTGGTGGTGGGTTTTGTGGTGGTGGTAGTGGTGATGGTGGTGGCGGTTGCGTGGTGGGTTGGTGGTGGTGGTGGTGGGTTGAAGCGGTGGTGGCGGTGGTAGCGGTGGTGGTGGTAGTGGTGGTTTATCGTCGCTGCGTCCCCGCTGTCGCCGGCGCCAGCGCGGGCGCTGCTGGCCGCCGCCGGCGCTGGCGCTGGCGCCAGGGAGGGGCCCGGGGGAGATTTGAACACCCCCCGCGTGGGCTGCTTCTGGTCATCGTCGCTGCGTCCCCGCCGTCGGCGCTGCTGGCGGCCGCCGGCGCCGGCGCCCGGGTAATTAGGGAGAGGGGGTTCAACCCCCCCCCCTTGGGAGGGGAGGGGGGGGTCAGAGGGAGGGGCTTGAGGGGGAGGGGCGTCCCTTTGGTTTTGATCGACGGCGCCGAGAAACGCGCCGCCGAATGTTCCCAGGGCAAGCGCCCGTGAAATGCGTTTTCTCCAATACTACGACATGATATTCGCACCAGGGAGCAGCTAGAACGCGAAGGTCGCGTAGCCAAGTTCGACTCCATGCTTGCTCGCGCCATAGTTGTGGGCAACAACCTCACCTACGTTGGCGGCGTCACGCCATACAATGGGCGGGGTATATGGCGGTTGTGTCGCCAGTGCCGACCCCCCTGCGGGTGGGGAGGTGCCGCCCAGCCGATTGCAGCGGCGAGTCAGCGAGATCGCATGGAAAGCATGAGGCTCGAGGCAAGGCAGCGGCCAAGTACTGGCGAGCCGACATGATCAGCTGATTGCAGGACGACCAGCCCTTCATCGGTGCCGTTTTCCACGACTTGGGTACCGGCTTGGCTAGAGTTGGCCTGGGCTGGGACCGAATGGAGGACTTCCTTGGGCGCGTCGCACCAGGCTCCGGCACCAGGACCTTCGGCCACTGGGAGGACGTAAAGGGAGCGCAGATGACCGCGCAGACGCGGCGCCGCCCAGACATCCTCGAAGTTCTACGCCACGCATCCCGCAGCTGCTTTCAGCTGCCAGACGGTCGCGCCGCATGTCTATTGCGCAGCCGAATGTCTGTGGGAGACTGTCCCGGTCTTCTAGACGTCCCGGGAAACCTTTAGGTGGCCCAATGGAAGCACAAAACGCCCCAAAACATCGAGCGTCGCTCCTTCCCCCCCCCTTCGTTCGGTCCTCGAACCTCGCACTCCCATCCCTTCGGAGGCCGGCGAGAGGCGCGAGTTCGTTGGAAAAGGTCTTTGAAGCCTTAGAGGAGATGATGGAACACATCGTTATCTTTGTCTTCCGCCTCTTCTTGACCCCTTCCTTCGTCGAACCTCCATCCTCCCCCGCCGTGGAGGACAACCTGGCATGAAGGAAACATGCCCCGCAGGAAACGAGTTCTGGATCCAGGGTTTTTTTCCGCCCGCGTCGTCTCTGTCGGCGGCCCTTGGGCCCCAGGGACCCCCAAAAATGGCAAAGCACTTCCACGACCCCTTCTCTTCATGGCGACTTGCGCGGTTCAGTGCATGAGCGTGTTTACGGTCGGACCGAGGTATAAGATCGAGGTCGGTTCGGGGAGGGTCCCCCCATGTTTTTTAGGTTTGTTGGATGTTCTTGTGCATCCTGGGGGGGTACCTTCGAGTTTTTTGCCTAACAGCGAAGACTGATAGGTTTCTAGTTGACTCAAAAGAGCTCACAGATCACTCCACAGGGGGGTCCGGGCAGGCGTTGGGAGTTGCCGGCCGGGCCTGTGCCGGGCTCGTTTTTCACCAACAGTCACACACTTCGTGCTCGTCGACCTCTCAGAACCCCATTCCCAGGCCACATTCTGAATAACCGGATGCAACAGTCACACACTTCGTGCTCTTCGACCTCCCAGAACTCCATTCCCGGGCCACATTTTGAATGCCCGGAGCCAACTGTAGGCCACTTCGTGCTCTTCGAGTTCCCAGAACTCCATTCCCGGGCCACATTTTGAATGCCCGGAGCCAACTGTAGGCCACTTCGTGGTCTTCGAGTTCCCAGAACTCCATTCCTGGGCATGATTTTGAATGCCCGGAGCCAACTGTAGGCCACTTCGTGTTCTTCGAGTTCTTCGGGCCAGTTCCCGGAGAACTGTAGGCCACTTCGTGGTCTTCGAGTTCCCAGAACTCCATTCCTGGGCATGAATTTGAATGCCCGGAGCCAACTGTAGGCCATTCCCGGGCCAGATTTTGGATGCCCGGAGCCAATTGTGGGCCACTTCGTGGTCTTCGAGTTCCCAGAACTCCATTCCCGGGCCACATTTTGAATGCCCGGAGCCAACTGTAGGCCACTTCGTGGTCTTCGAGTTCCCAGAACTACATTCCCGGGCCACATTTTGAATGCTGAGGCAGGCTGAGGCTGAGGCTGAGGCAGGCTGATGCTGAGGCAGGCTGAGGCTGAGGCTGAGGCTGATGCAGGCTGAGGCTGAGGCAGCCTGAGGCTGAGGCCGAGGCTGAAGGCAGACTGAGGCTGAGGCTGAAGCAGGCTGAGGCTGAGGCTGAGGCAGGCTGAGGCTGAGGCAGGCTGAGGCTGAGGCTGAGGCAGGCTGAGGCTGAAGCTGTGTCTGTGACTGCCGTTGCCACTGCGACTGTCATCGCGAATGCGACTACGACTGCGAGAACAGCACAATTCTACAACTGGATTATCATCTGAATCTTAAGGGGAATGCTTCCAGGTATGCTCCTACACATCGCTGTTAGGTTGCTTTGCCGGGATAATTTGTTTTGTTTTAAAAAGTTTTGCCGGCGGAGGGCTTCATGTTCTTGAAGGATGTTTTTCTACGTCCGGCCGTATCCCAGGTTGGCTCGTGCGGTGTTTCCGGTTTGCCTGTCGACCTTTTGATTCGCACAGCTGTCGTGGCCAGAGTTCAGTCGGGTGGAGTTTTGTGGTCGCGTTCCTTCTTCATGTTCCTTCACAAAAACAAGAATGTGGCGACCGGCGCGAGGTGGCGCTCGTGGAATGGCCCGACCGCCTGGGCGACCAGCTTTGCACGTCCACCACGCCCGCCCGCCTGGAGGCGAGGCACATAGCGGGCCCCCGCCCTCGAGCTCGGGGCCAAGAGGATGAGGGGGAGGGGGGGCGGATGGAGGGAGGCCGGGGGCAGGGCGGTGCAGAGGAATGGGGCGGAGAGGGGGAGGCGGGAGGGGGGCGGAGGGAGGGAGGAAAGAAGGGAAGAAGGAAGGCGATTTGGTCGAAGGAGGAGGGAGGAGAAGAATACTGGAAGTGATTTGGCTCGGGGGCGCCTGAATCCCGTTGGTGGGACCAGAGGCCAGTATGGAGCAAAACGAAGGAATTCTTGACGCTTCGCGTAAACCCACCAGCTCCTGGTTCACGTCTCATACTGTGGCAAGCACCGAATTCCACGACATGTTGTCTGTGCACGTGCTCGAGCTCTCAGGACACCCCTGCCGTCAGCTTCCCATCAGCTTCGCGGCTGCTCTGTGAGCGGGCCGGCCGGCATGTGCCTGTTGTAGCTAATTAGCCGCGGTCGTGGCCCGGACGTTGCCTTCGCCACGTGACCCTTGTCTAGTGGTCGCCGACCAAAAAAAGTAAACCCACCAGCCCGCGCGCGGCCCGCCCGTTCCGTCATTCGCCGCCTGCGCTTTCGCTTGCGGTTGCGACAAAACAAGTAAACCCACCAGCCCATCCAGAGACGATGCCTAGAGGGTTTGCTTCGATCAGGGAAGGGGCAGCACACAGAGGAAGGGTCCCTCGTAGAGCGCTCTGGGACACTCTTGGGCGTTTGTGTGATTTGAGTCTAGAGGCCGGTGGTTTTCAAGGCCGATGCCCCTGCTAGACTCCCTGAGCTTGAAGGTCACGAGCATGGGTCGTAACCATTTTGGCTCAAGACCCAACTTCCACTCATTCCTCATCACTCATACCATATCCACCCTACCCCTTTTCCCTTCCTATACCGTTCCGCGCCTTGTTTGTGCAGCGTTGGGAGCTGTGTACTGAGAAGAGAGAGTGCGAGGTTTCTCTTGCTGGAGAAAAGGTACGACACTTTGGCTTCACTGCTGTCGTCCGTCGGGCGACAGTGGTAGCGGAGCTGTGAGCAGCTCTGAGTCCGCGGACCAATGACGGCAGCAGCGGAGCAAGGTGCTAATCGAGAGACACAGCAAGAAGAACGAGGGGAGCATTCTGCAGTACGGGCAGTGACTGATACACTGATGAGGCATGACGGTCTCCACCTCGACCTAGATGAGGCAGAGAAGTTGGCACGTCTTCTACTACTGGACGTGGTGCCCGCCAGTTCCCAGAGTCGCCAGCGTGACTCACACGGGGGCGGCGACGACAGTGGACGTCGGCACGATCACGGGCAGAGTTCTAGTGCTCTGTGGTCGAGCGCCGAGGATCGCTCGTGGTCAGGCTGGCATGCACCACCGCCAGAGCACGAGTCGACGAGTGCCGGGACATGGTCCGGTGGCGGCGCTGCCGCGTCCGCCACCGAGACGTCCCAGGGCAGGTCGGAGCAGTGGCATTCAGGTGGCTGGGACGCGACGAGAAACACCTGGCAGGAGCCGGACTGCAAGCCCGGCGAGCAGCAGTGGACTTCTTCGCGATTCACCTGGACTCCGGCTTTGACTTGGGAAAGCTACGGGGAAGAGCATTGGAAAGGCGAGCAGTGGGGCGACTGGTCATCCGGATGGAGATGGAACGACAACTACAAGGACAGCAAGTGGGAGCCCAATAAGCGCCACTCCGGACATGATGACGATCGCCCCAGCACCAACACTGGCAAGGACTTCGCCGACCCCGAGAAGTGGAGAGGCTGGGGGGACTACCGCATGTGGCGCCGCACGGTGCTGCGCTGGAGAACACTGACGGACGTTCCCTCCCACAAGCAGGCTGATCGCCTCTTCCGCTCTCTCGATCAAGACCTTCAACGGAAGCTCGAGGACCTTGATGACGACACGCTGTGCAGCTCATGGGGTTTCGACGTCATTGTCAAACGCCTTGACCTGATGTCTGGTGAAAGACACGGCGACGAGCGACGGAAGGTCGCTCGAGAGTGCTTACTGGACTACTCACGCAAGCAGGGAGAGAATCTCACCGAGTACTGTGCACGTATGGACACGGCCTTCGACAGGGTAGCCACGCAGGGGCTGCCGCTTCCAGACGAGTGGAAACTGATGTTCCTGGAGGAAGGAGTTTCTCTCGACGAGCGCTCGGCGCAGATGGTCAAGGTACTCATGAGGGACCAGAAGGACTACAAGTCGGCTCTCTCGGCCATTCGGGAGATGGACATCTCCCATCGAGAGCATCTCAAGGCACGCAGGACCTACGCCACTATGGGCTCGGAGGCGCCCCCACCTCAGGTGCCTACCTATCAGGTCGAGCGCGACGACGAGTCCCTGCTTGACTACTCGGATGTCTCCTCCATGGACTCAGACGGGGAAGCAGAGGTCTGGGCGATCCTGGAGTCGGCCGACGTCGGGGAGGACGACGCACCTGCAGCGCTGGCCGCCATCGACCAGGAGCGCCGCAAGACGTGGAAGCAGAACCGCGACTTGAAGAGACAGCTGAAGACCGACCGGAAGTTCTACGATAGGTCTGGCCAGGGCCGCGGCAGTGATGGGCGCGAGAAGGCTCGCAGGCCCGGCCACAGGGCAGCAGGCGGCACGTTCAGAGCGCGGAAGAGCCGCCTTCCGCTTGCTGAATGATTTAAGCGCACAAGATGCCGCGTCTGTCATCAGAAGGGACACTGGTCTCGAGAGTGCCCACAGAAGCAGGGCGCAGGAGCCAAGGACGAAAAGGGGTCTCCTGCCACGGGTCTGACTTTCCTGTATGTGAATGCTTTAGATCACTCCACCTCCCAGTGCTTCGACGAACCTCCTCCTCCAACCTACGCAGTTGTCCTGCTCGCCGTAGGTCCTGGGGCCATGGTGGTCGACACCGCGGCCGGCCAGGGCCTTGTAGGAGAACAAGCTTTGCAGAAGATCGAGGGGCACTGGGCCTCGAAGGGGTTCGCCGTCCCAAGGGTCCCACCCAGGAACCCAAGCGCGCGCGGAGTAGGTGGGGGGGTAAAGGTCACCCACACCGCTCTGATTCCTGTAGGCATCGAGGGTAGCATGGGGGTGCTGGAGCTGGATGTCCTGGACCAGGACGTTCCACCCCTTTTGCCGATAGGATTTCAAGAGATGTTAGGTGGAATTGTAGATCTTCCGAACAAAGTTCTGACTTTTGCGAAGTTGGGGGTCACGACGCCTCTGACTAGGCTCCCGTCGGCCCACCGCACCATGCAGGTAGACAAGTTTTCAGTTCCCGCCAAAGACTTTAAAGCTCCGGCCTCCGTGTTTAGGTCGCACCCTCAGCTGCCGAAGGATGCGTTTCAAGCCAAGGGGAAGTACATCATCGCGTCTTCTGTCAGCACTGGCCTGGGGGGGCTGTACCACGGAAGCTGCTGGGGGAGTCTGAGGGGGACGGAACAGCGTCCAAGGGGGTCCGGGACCTTTTTCTGGGAGAATCTTAGGTCAGAGGCGGTCGGAACGTACGCCGGGGCCTTAGTTGGGCCTGACAACTCAGGTTCCAGAACAGGTCCGCTAAGGGATCTGGAGTCGGGCGGCACCTCCGACTCCGCGCTGAGCAGTACGTGTACTTCGGGACTCGCCAGGGCTTTGAGTTCCAGGTCGAGACGTTTCAGAGCCAGGGGAGGGTCGACAGCGCGGGGTTGGAGGTGGCCGACGTGGGCCACAAGGCCAGCCTCGACTTCGTACGCCTTCCTCGCAGCACTTGGGCTCGAATCATTCAGCTCGCAGCAATTCGACAACAGCCTCGACAACTCAGAGGCTGATTGGAAAGCAGATCGCGATGCCGCCAGCTGCTTCGACGACCCGCGTGGCAGGCCAGAGGGGGCGTCGTGGAGCTCAGGAGCGGCCGCATACGATGACGGACCGCATGCAGAGCCAGGCGGACTCAGCATGGGTCTACGGGGCCACCGGGACCTACGTCCCGGAGAACCTCAACAAGGGCGAGAGGGGATGGGCCTGTTTGGCCGGATGGGTGCTATACTGGTCGGCGCGTCTGGCCGAGGAGTTCGGGAGTATGTGCCGCGCCAAGCGCTTCTGGCCGACCAACCTGCCCAAGTCTCTTCGCCGCCTCTCGCAGGAGTACGAGACGTGTTGGCACCCACCGACGCTCGTGAACTTCGGAGCCAACTCGTGGGGGAAGTGGTTCGTATGCAGCGGGTGCTCGATGAGGGTCGGATACTGGGAGCTGAGGCCGACAAAAGGGACCGTGAAAGAGGAAAAGATGTGCCTGTGCAAGAAGAAGGACGCCGCGTGCACGCTGTGTGGACAAGGTTGGGCTCAGGGCGCGACCGCCGAGCCACAGTGGCAGGCCTTGATATGCGTACCCAAGCCACCTCCTGGAGCCGAAAGGGCTCCGCTGCCTCTTCACCCGGGCATGATGGTCGGAGGCCTGGCGGGCGGCTCAGTCATGACGGCTCGGCAGCCGGCGTATCAGCGAGTGGCGGAGGACGCGGCGAAGGTCACCGAGGCGCTGCAGAAGGATCAGGCGGAACAGAGGTCCGCAGCAGCAGCAGCTCGCCGGGCGTCCTCAACGAAGCGCAAGCCAGAGAGCGACACGGAGGCTATGGACACCACCTCCGACCCACTCGAGGAGATGCGCGAGTACCAGGCCAAGACCGAGAGGGACATGAAGGGTATAGTCGAGAGTCAGTTTCAGGAGATGAAAGCCATGATCCAGGGGGTGATGGCCTCGCAAGCGTCGCAGCAGGAGGCGCTCGAGCGGGCCACGACCACCGTGAAAGAGCAGATGACGGCGATCGCGACCGCCCAGGGACAGGCGCAGGAGGCCAGCCGAATGATCAGGGCCATGGCGCAGGGCAGCTCGAGCAGCAAGGCGGACCAGGTCAAGGTCACAGCCGCTGCAATCGACTCTTCCCCCAAGGCGGAGGCCGAGGCACCGCAGGCTCGGGAGGTTCCACAACGGCCAGCGCCGTCGGGGCATCCTTCGTCACTGGGCCAGCAGATGATCGAGCCGCAGCGTCAAAGCCCACCACCTCTCGCAGCGGGGGCGCCGCCAGGGGCGGCTCCGACAGCGTGGGCCTACATTGGGACAGCACCGCTCGACGGGACGAGTGTGCCGGCGGCGATGGCCTCCCAGGAGATGCTGCACCAGCAGGCGGCAGCCAACGCGGGGGCGCCACAGCCGACGAGGTCACCAGCGCTAGGAGGCTATCCGACATACGGTCCCCCGGTCGGGCAGAAGAAGGACGCAGTGACTCCTCCCCGCAATCCGGATCGCCTCTTCACTGCGGACGAGATGCCGATCGGCTCCACGGGGACGCTGACCACGGAGGCCAGCATTTCACTCCCGGGCACGGACCTGGCAGCCCCGCCAACGGCAGCAGTCGGTCCCTACGGCAAGGGCAACAACAAGGGCAAGATCACTCCCTCACGCCAGCCGGAGAACCGAGACCCGTGGACGCCGGGCCCTGAGGAGAAGGCCGCCGAGAAGCGGCGCCAGGAGTACCACGAGTGGAAAGAGGCCGGGTGGAAGACCTTCCACAACGGCCGCTGGACGTGAGCGGGCGCTTGTCTCAGGAGCTGAGGGCGAAGAAGCTGCCTCATCCCGGGGGGGTCACTTTTTCGGTTTCTCCGGGGAAGATCAAGCGTCGCCAAGTGCTGGATTCGCTTCTGTCAATGGGGGCAAGGCCTCTGTCCAGGACCGGGTCTCGGGGGGGTCGAGTTTCTTATGCCCTCGTGGGCGAGCACGGTCCTCGGGGATCAGAACAATGATGACCACGAAGTGTTTCTCACTAAGAGCGAGAGGAGACAGCTTCAGTCTCTGGTGGCTAATTGCAGGGTCTCCTCGGATCTCAAGTCGAGGTCGTTTCTTGAAGTTTTCTCTCCACCCCGAGTCGCCCCCCTCCTAGAGGAGGCAGGACTGCGCACCCTGGGCAGTCTTGATCTGGCGACCGGGTGGGACTTTAGGAAGAAAAACGATCAGGACAGGGCTATGGAGCTCGTTCGGACCAAGAAGCCGTGGATGATTTTCCTGGAGCCCCCGTGCGCTGAGTTCAGTCCGATCCGAGAGCTCTTTCGGAAAACCTCTCCTGAGCCTCTGGAGGTTCAGGAGCGCAAGAAAAGGGAAGCTCTGAACCTTTTGGCTTTCTGCATGAAGCTTGCGCTTGTTCAGGTTCAGGAGGGTCGACGTTTTGCTTTTGAGCATCCGAATGGGGCCGCGTCCTGGCGAAAACATGTTGTGGACATGATCAGGAAGCTTCCGGGGGTCATGGAGGTGGTCATAGACCAGTGTGAGTTCGGTCTGTCCGTGGTCGAGGGGACTCTTTCTCGCAAATCCACCCGTGTCATGACCAACGACTCCGCCCTTTTTCGCCAGCTGTCAGGACGGCAGTGTAGGGGCGGCCACGAACATCATCACCTGGAAGGGGGACACACAACCAGGAAGTCACAGGTGTACCCCCCTAAGCTCTGCAAGGCTTTCGCCGATGCAGTGCTCAGAAGCATTCAGGAACAAGAGAGTCTCCTCACCATCGAGGAGATGGCGGAAATCTGCTCAGAAGATCTTGGGGTGTGCCGGGTTGGGGTCGAGGCTTTCCCCAGTCAGGCTGAGTCCTCGGAGCAGCTTCCAGAGCAGGGAGAAGACGCGGAAGGTGAGGCCGAGGAGCCCCCTCTCCAGGAGGTTCCTGGAGAGCACGAAGTGGAGATAACTGCGCCCATGAAGCGGTTGATTCACAAAGTTCATGTGAATCTGGGACATCCTCGCAAGGAGATCTTTCTTAAGGTCCTGCGTGCGGCACACGCCCGTCCCGAGGTCATCCGATTTGTCCGAGACGAGTACGAGTGTGCCGATTGCCAAGCCCAAGTTGAGCCCGCCGGGCATCGCTCAGTGGCCATGCCACGCACTTTCCAGTTTAACAGGGTGATGGCTGTCGATACTTTCTACGTGAATTTTGAAGAGGAATCGATTCCAGTGCTGAATTGCATTTGCCACGGCACGAATCTCCAGATTGTGGAAGTTTTCGACGGAACCTCTGAGGGGGCGTGGAGGGCTTTTCTCAGGGCCTGGATCAGGCCTTTCGGACCTCCTGAAATGGTGCTCTCGGATGGGGGGGCCGAGTTCAAGGGCCATTTCGAGAGAGGCCTTGAGCATCTCGGCGTATTCCAGCACGTGATAGACGCCGAGAGTCCCTGGGAAAATGGGCGTGTTGAGCGCCACGGAGGGTGGGTGAAACAGATTTTGCTTAGGGCCTCCGAGAGCAGTCTCATCACCACCCGAGCCGAGTTAGAATCCCTTCTCCACGAGGTCGTGGCAGCCAAGAACCGCTACCTCCACAGAGGAGGCTACACCCCGTTTCAACTCGTTTATGGGGTCAACCCAAGACTCCCCAATGACATGTTGTCAGATGATGGCGTGAGACAGGTGGGGGAGGGAGATCTTGTTCAGACGGCATGGGACCAGGACACGGCGGCCGCGGACTATGCCAGGCAGCACGCTATCCGGGATCTGGCTCGACAGGAGCTTTTCCGCTCTTCAAGCAGGCGGAAGCTGGCGGAAGCCTCGAAGGGCAACGTCCACAGAGACGCTAGGGTCTATCCAGGGCAGTGGGTTTTCGTCTGGCGCCGAGCCCCGACCTCCGGAAAGAAGACGTACGCGCTCCAGCGTGACCGTTGGGTCGGACCTGGACTGGTGCTTCTTCAGTCCGGAGGGACCGTGTGGGTTGCCATGAGGAGTCGCTTGTGGAAGTGCTCATCCGAGCAAGTCAGGCTTGCGACGTCGCCAGAGAGTCAGGGCGCGGAAGTTATGTCTGACCCTGGGGTCCAGAAACTTCTTCGAGAGGCCCAAGTGGGCCGCACGGGCGTGGGGGTCAACGTGGCGGCCGAAGGACCGCCACCTCGTGAGGCCTGGGAACCAGGACACGGTGTGGAAGTGGAAGCCTCACCCATTCAGGCTCCGCTTCCTCCTCCCGCCAGGTCTCGAGCTCCTGGGGGCAACGTTCAGCGGCTGGTTCCCCCTCCCGGGCTGTCCCCCATCCCAGAGGAAGAAGTCGCCGACGCCACGGGTTCGGATCCAGGGAGCGAGACCAGGCCACCCACAGATTTATCTCGCTCTAGGGAGGTCAGTATCGAGGGAGGGGACGAAGAAGAAGAGTCAAGACCGCACAAGTATATTCAAGTTGATCCGGAGGGGGCTGCCTTGCTCCCTCCGCTCTCGAGCGGCCCAGTGCAGGGTCAGTCCTCCAACTCCTCTTCCTCTCAGCCTCTCCCACTCCAACAAGCTCCAGAAGGAGGACGGCTGAAGGCCGAGCCTCAGCAGGCGTCCGTCATCGCTGATCCGGCAGCAGACTCCCGCATGGACGAGAGCCGTAGTGCCGGACAAGTCCCGGGTGATGGTACACCCAGTGGGGAGTCCAATGTGCCAAGGCCGATTATGGATGGAACGGTTCTTCGGAACGAAATATTAGACTTGGGCATGAAACGTCAGGGTCAGCGTTTTTCGGTCACCAGGGGAGAGGACTTCAGAGGGGTCCCACCGGGGCGTGTTCGGACCCAGGTCCAAGAGCTGGAAGGTCGGCCGGAATCCAGGCCAGTGAGGCGCTCCAGGTCCCCTCCCCCCGGGCGGCCCCCGGGATCCGCCATGGAAGACGTCCCCATGTCAGGCTTTCTTGAGATGAATGACGCGAAGATAGATGCGCTTCTGGAAATGAGTGATGAGGAACTCGTGTCGTATGTCAATGACGTGGAAAGAGCTTTAGACGAGGAGGGATGGAGTGGCACCTGGGCTCAGTATCACAACGGCAATGCCAACTGTGAAGTTCTGCCCGGAGAATCGGGTGGTTTTTCTCTCTCTCTCTCTCTATTAGCTAATCGAGGGTGCGAGGTGCGTCTCAAAGACCTCACGCCCGAAGAAAAGAGGGAATTCGCCTCTTCCGACTTGCAGGAGTGGGAGGGGATCGTTGCCACCAAGTCCGTGAAAGTTCACGCTCCGGCCGAGGGGCGTCAACTCAGGCAGCTGTTTCCCAATCGGGTCGTCTCGAGTCGGATGGTCCGCCGCTGGAAACCCCAAGGCAGCGTCGGAGCCCGACCTAAGGCGAAGTCGCGCTGGTGCGTGAGGGGACACCAAGACGAGGACACCGCTGAACTCCAAGTTTATGCCCCCACGCCATCCATGGATTTTCTCATGCTGTTTCTGGCCATATCTCTCATGTATGGTTTAGAGGTCCATATAGGCGACATTAAGAACGCCTTTTGTCAGTCCGATCCGCTTAAGCGGCCCAGAGGGCGGGTTTTTGTGGAGCCCTGCGAGGGCTTGAACCTTCCGGCCGGAGCTCTCATTGAGCTCATCGCTCCTGTGTATGGGCTCGATGACGCACCTCTCGCGTTTCATGAGACGTCGGCCAGGTTTCTGGAGGGACAAGGCTTCATGAGGGCCAAGTTGGAGCCCTGCTGGTTTTCCCAGAAGGAAAATGGTCGCCTAGTCGCGCAGGTGCTGCTGGAGGTTGACGACTGGGCTATCGCTTTCCCTCCGGGTCAACAGAACAAGTATTTGACCGAGTTTAAGAAGCGTTTCACGTTCGGAAAAATGGAGAAACTCGACGAGGCCGGAGTTGAGTATATCGGTCGAAGGCTTCGACTCGTTGGACACGGCACCGCCACGCCGCGTATTCTTGTGGACCAGGAAAAATACATTCTCGAGCAGGTCCGCAAGATACCGCTGTCAAGGGGGCGTCGTGGGGATCACTCCAGTCCCCTGGTTGGGGCGGAGGTGGCGGAGTTCCGAAGCCTGGTTTACAAACTGAACTGGGTTGGACGGGAATCCCGTGCTGAGGCTGCCGGATGTGCGTCTATTCTAGCGACCAAGGTGAACTCACCATGCGTCAGAGACCTGGTCGAGGCACATAAGATGGTGGACCACCTTAGGTCCACGGCCAGCATGCCCGTGATAATTCACAAGTTCGACCCCTCCCGCTGCATTTTCGCGACGGCCAGCGACTGCGGAGGAGTCGGCTCGGATGACTGCATGTTCCCACAACAAGCATGGCAGGTCTATTTAGCAGACAATGCTCTAGCGCACGGTCAACGTGCGAGGGCCACCCCCCTAGCTTGGAGATCATGCCGAGTCAAGCGCCAGGTGGCGAGCACTCTCGCAGGAGAGACGCTGGCGCTTTCCGGAGCTCTTGCTGAAGCTCAGTGGCTTCATCTCATGTTCGAAGATGTTGTGAGAGGGAACGTGGTGTCAGAAGCCTGGCAGGGGAAAGTCGGCCCCTTTGCGGCCATTTTGAAGGAAGACTGCCAGCTGATCGCTCACTCGCCCTCGGAGTGTGTCAGCATAGTCGACGCCAAGGGAATTTATGACACTCTCAGCAAGCTATCAAATGGTTCTCGATCCGATCGTCGGGCCGCGATCGACCTCGCGGTCGTTCGAGATATCATGCAGAAGGTCGGGAGCGTGATTCGTTGGATGCCGCACCCGTTACTTCCGGTCGATTGCATGACGAAATCGGACCTTGCCAAAACCAACGCGGCTCAATATGAGCTGCTTCGCTCCGGGTGTTTGCGTCTCTCTGCGGAAAGCGGGGCCCTCGAGGGCCGGCGCGAGGATTCCCGCAGGAAAGGCCGCTCCAGAGCCGAATCCCAGAGGCAACTCCAGCAGCAGGAGAACGATGGCAAGGCCAGTGCTGTTCAGCCGTCCCATGCCGAGTGACAGTCGTCACGGTCTGGCGGGACATGGCCGGTGCACGTCTCTCGAGGGTCGTCAGGGCCGAGCGAGATATCAGTGACCAGCCAGGCCGGAGCGAGGTCGTCAGGACTCGCTGCGGCACGACGGCAGCAGCAGTACTTACATGAATGGCACTAGAGTGCCCACTCCCTTTCTCCAAGATGGTGCGACCCATTGGCTCGGAGGAGAGCCATGGTGCCTTCGCGACCTATCAAGCTCACTGTTTGTCGGGGTACTGTGTGATTTGAGTCTAGAGGCCGGTGGTTTTCAAGGCCGATGCCCCTGCTAGACTCCCTGAGCTTGAAGGTCACGAGCATGGGTCGTAACCATTTTGGCTCAAGACCCAACTTCCACTCATTCCTCATCACTCATACCATATCCACCCACCCCTTTTCCCTTCCTATACCGTTCCGCGCCTTGTTTGTACAGCGTTGGGAGCTGTGTACTGAGAAGAGAGAGTGCGAGGTTTCTCTTGCTGGAGAAAAGGTACGACACTTTGGCTTCACTGCTGTCGTCCGTCGGGCGACACGTTCAGTTCTTGGGGCCGTCTTGGGGCCTCTTGGGGAGTCTTTTGGAAGCCTCTTGGAGGCCTCTTGGGCGCCTCTTGGGGCCTCCTGGGCGCCTCTTGGGGCCCTCATGAGGCGCTCTTTGGAGCCTTGGGAGCGCTTTGGGGGCCATCTTGGAGGAGATCGTTTCAATTACGTTCCCCCCTCGGGAGCTCCAAACATCGCCTCTTGGGCCCGTTTTGGGGCGCTCTTGGGGCCGTTTGGGGGCTCTTTTGGGCCTCTCATGGGGCCCTCTTGGGCCCTCTTGGAGCTGTCTTGAGGCCTCGGAAGGCATCGGAAGCGAAAAGGCGAGTAGGCACAAATCATTGATTTGTCGGTGGGATTCTGGCCTTTTGGTGGTCTCCTGGGGAGGTTCCGTGGCCACTCGGAGCCGTCTTGAAGCGGTCTTGGGGCTTCTGGGAGCATGTTGGGGGCCACCCGGGGTCGTTTTAGGCTATCTTGAGCCATCTTGGAGGTTGTCTTGGGCCCTCTGGGGCCCTCTTGGAGCCATCTTTGGACATCTTGAACGCTCCAGCGCTTCGCGAAGCCCCCCCCTCCAGGTCCAGCGGAGGGGGTCGGCGGAGGGGTAAACCCTTCCCGGAAGGGGAAGATTGGAGTTGGAAGAGAAAACTCTCTAGACCACATACGCCCCAAATGGCTGGTGGGATTGTTGGACAGAAACCCCAATGGCTTTGATTCAACATGATGTCCTGCCTCGAGTCCTCGAATAGCCATGGGGGGATAACATCCGACGACCCCTTTAGCCTCAAGCTGGACTGTGAGGATATTCCACTACTAGACTTCCCTGCCAACCCTGCAGCTGGGCCTCGTTTGGGGTCTATTCCGATTTCTCTTCTGGGATGTGGGCGCAGTCAGAGGCATTCGGAGGCCTCAGCGCTTCGGTTGGGGATTTAATAGGAGGCGAGCCACAAAATCGGTTCGACCTTGGCCCCCCCTACTTGATTATTTCGCTGGGCACCATGACTCCTTCCGAATGTACAGATACGTGCAGTGGTACACAGCTTACCTGCCTTCCGCCTCACGAATCGTGCCGCTCACCCCCACTGCCCACCTTGGTGTTCGCTTCGTCCCAAGATGCAGCCTTCTCCGAAAACGTTGAGGTGGCAACTTACTTCATAGCGAGGGCGGGATGCCTGGGCCTGCCCACCGACAGGGATGACCATCCAGATTTAGGCACGAGGAAAAGATGCCCATGCCTGTCCATCGACAGGGATGGACATCCAGGCTAACACGGCGCCCCCTTGACAGCGCACATGTCGGAGGTTGCCTCGCCCGCCCCGGCGGTGGCCGTCTCGCGGCTCTGCAGCCGATCAACGTCCCCGATTCCCAGCAAAACCTTCTCTGCGAGGGCGTGATTCCCATGCCTCTCCACCAACAGGCATGAACATCCCAGCTTCGGGCACGAGGGGCGGATGCCCATGTCTGTCCATCGACAGGGATGGGCATCCAGGCCAACGCGGTGCCTACTGAGCGCCATCACCAATCGCGAAGCTGCCGCGCCCGCGACGACAACATGGCTGTTTCATGGCCGCTGAACCGGGTCAAGGTTCCCGGGAGCCAAGCAACACCTTCATTTCGAGGGCGGGCTGCCCATGCCTGTCCATCGACGAGGCGCGGATGCCAGTGCCTGCCCATCGCCATTTTCTAGCGCGTTTACAGTTGCGCTGGCGCAAGAAGACGGCACATTCGGGTATTCAGCGTTGAGTGTTCACAAGTGGCGTCATATCTGCATCGTCGAAATCAAATCTTCCTTTTGTCTATCAAGTGTATAGTGTTGCATTCGCTGTCGACACTATTCGGCGTCACCTGGAGCAGCCCAGCCATTCTCGATATCTCCGGAAGAGACAGCTGGCGCACGCCAGCGCGTCCGTGTCGCAATGTAGTCGAACAAAAACACCTGCTCGACAAGGACGCCACCGCCTCGCAGAGGGCGAGCCCTAGTGGCCAAACCGTCTCCTGCGGCCGATGCCGAGTCACAAAGGCCGTCTCATCAGGTCAGCCGGCCGCGAGCCTGACATAGGGAACAGGAGTGTCCCGACTGTTCTTTGGGTGCTTGGACAGACTCCGTCTCCTCATCCAGCAGACGCTGCCCCTGTGCAGCCGTGCCACTCGCGCAGCGGAGATCCTTCATGCCGGCGGCCAAATCCTCGGGAAAAATGTAGCAACCAGCGCTTCGCGCAGTTACCATC